>BMAW01059919.1:0-39262 GCA_019974015.1 Nephila pilipes | reverse complement strand
CGTTTCTGAGATTGAATTTTGAATTTATATAAATCATTAATTAACTTTCATTCACTTGTACTTCATTTTTCATTCAATATATCGAAGTAATTTAAGAGAAATGTGTTATAAATATTTTTTAACTTACATTGGGAAAAAAATCTTCGCTTTGTTCAAATTCGAAATATTTTGAATACAGAAGGTACATTTTGTATTGCATAGAAATTTAGGCAAAGCCTATATATATATACGTATTGTTCAGGTGACACGACTTTTAATCAATACTAGTGTTATAATACCATCGTCATAGCAACGGACAATTAGCGGTACATGCATTCTCAAAATGGTGCACGTATGGTACGAAAAAAATGGTTCATGTGTAGTACGAACAAAATGGTACATGTATTGTCAAGATATAAATCTAAACTTTCTCCGTAATATTCTTGGGATATGGCATTGTAAGAGTAGTTGCGTGAAGTTGGTAGTGTTTCAAAAACTAAGCTGCCATCCACAGCTCCAGAAAAAATGGTTAACAACTGTTTCAAAGATTTGTAACATGGTATCAATTTAATTATATTGTTCATTTAGTATATTTAAATATCAACACAAAACATTACTCTAATTAGAGAGAACTTAAAATATTTCGATAAAAGTAAAATGTCTTCTTATTATGAACAATAATATTTTATTTATGTTGTTTTCAGCGTGGGTCAATTTATTATTTATTGACATCGCTACTGAGAAGGAACTAGCGATTGGTCTTGTAATGTTGAGTCATAGGCTAATGAACAGAAAGACAAATGAGCAGAAACTCCACTCTCTAAGTCTATATATCATGCCAAAGTGAGGGTTTTGAGTCCCATCAAATTAAACGGATGTCAGTTCAGTTGATCGGAAGATTTTAGTTTGATTCAGGATTTACACCCAGTACCCAACTTAATAAATTTGGATACGAACTCGCATTTACAACCAATTGGCTGCCACAGCATTGTGTCCACTCTGATAAATGCAAAATTCCCAAAATACAAAACGCATACAGTATAACTACTTAACAATGAGTTAAAAAGATATAAACAACAAAAGAAAAATCTGGAAAACTTCATTTATTCAATACTAAGATGTTTTTCTTACTCTTATGAAGAACTTCAAGGAGAATACAAACAGCGTCATCTCCCTATATTTTGCTTTTTCTAGACTTCCAATTTAACCTTTTTAGTGGAGGTGATATATTTTTATACAATGTATTTAGCACCCTATCAATCGCTGTAAAATACCTTTTCCCTTACACATTTACCTTTAAATGGTAACCTATAGTATTATTTACTTGAATTAGATGGCACAACCATGCAGAATTTTTATAATAATTATTGCTTTGAATCTAACGAAAGTTCCTAACAACTGGTTGTTTTATCTCTTACAAAATGTTTCTGAAATGAATTGAATTTTTTTAATTCATCAGCTAACTTATCCACATGTTTTAAACTTTATTTAAATATTGCTAATTACTCAAAATAAATTATATAAAGTGCCTGAATTATACTTCAAACTATGTGGTATAAAATTTATACCACCGCCCACACAGAGGGTTAGAGAGAAAAAGATGACAGCACTAAAATATTCGAATCAGATTGATATGAGACAGTTCACTTTATTACAGTGAAAAATAAAGTTCGTAAATATGTTATAAAGTCCCAGTGAGGAAAAATCAGACTCAGAAAAATCTCCGAAAAAAGAAATGAAATTTAAAATTGCAAACACTAAAAGTTATTAAAAATGAAAGGTTTTATGTAAAGTTTTGCACCGAACAGATTTAGCCACCCAAGGTGTTTTTTTTATAATTATTATTAAATTACTCAGTTAAACAAAAGAAGTAAAAGTAAGTGATGGAATATAGAGAAATGGAAAATAGTAAAATTTTCCGATTGTAAAATGAAAGCAAAATATTAATTATTTAACTGAATATATTTATTATAAATGAAATTAAAATTAAAACAAACAATAAATTATTAAATTGAATATATATCAGTTATATGCTATTAAAATTAAATCAAGCGAAAAATTATTAAAATTAATATATTTAAGATATGAATAAAAAGTTAAAAATGAAGCACACAATAAGAAAGTTGAAAAGTTATCTGTTACATCAATGCCCTTCACCTAAAATAATAGCACCTTAGGTATCTAATAAAAAATTATTAATGCTGTGCATGCCCACGAAAAGACAGTTAGCAAAAGTGCAGGGGGAAAAAGGATTTCTTAACATCTAAACAATTGAAAAAAAAAAAAAAAAACTAACGGAGCAAAGATAGAGGGAGAATCTTCGGAGACTTCCAAGATAGAACTAGCTGGAAACAGCAGATTAGGAACTTGTTGTTGACAGACTTGAGACATACAAACGATAATTGAAATAGCATAGTGTTAGCATGAGATAAAAATAGACGATAAGCTCCCAACAATTGAGGGAGATTATTAGGGGTTCATATCCCTCTAGCGATTGACGTTATCATAGAATCTAAGTTAAACTAAGTTGTAAATCATTGAAGAAAGGTATTATAAAAGCTGCAATACAACAAAGAATTACCCAATATGAACAAATCATTTGTTGAGGTTACTTGAATAATTCATTATTATCCTTAAAGGTAAATGATTTTAAAGTTAAGGAACAAAAAATTTTAAATTTATTGTTTCTGTCACCTAGGATATTGGCAGCAAAAAGTGGTACAAATCCGTTATGAATATGTGGAGTTTTGGCCAAGTCAATAAGCCATTCATGCATCTCAAGATGAATACTGCTGACAATGAGATAAGTTGTCAATGCGTTATACTGACTCTGTTCTTTCCTCGGAACCTTATTTTCTTCGATGTTGAGTATTTTATAAAATCTCTTTATTAACTCTGTTTTCTTCCAAACGACGTCTTTCTGAGTCGGGTTTCGTTACGATGACACTTCTTATGACAGACTGTGCGACGTTCTCTCTATTTCTTCTTCCTCTTGCTCCACATTTTTAATGCTTTTGCATTCTTCTAAATTAAGTTTTGATACATTTGGCTGAGTTTTTCTTGCTACCATCGAATAAGCGCATTAGCAGTTATAGCAAATCTTTCGTCCTTTAACATCTAGTCATTCCTATAGGATACCGTGATTAAGTCATTATCAATGAATATGAAAATCTTACTCTTATTTCTTCCCTCTGGTAACTCATTGTCGAGTACACAATCATCGTTTTGCTCGACTTTTTTTATTGTGTGTGTGTAATCCACTAAAATGTGAAACACACATAGCGTCGTTTGTGGTTCGATTTTCAAGGTATGGTTTTTTTTTTTTTTTTTTTTTTTTTTACGAAGCAACACGAGGGCAATTTCACGATGGATCTCGTAATCTTGAATCTCTTTGAAGTGAAGATTACGACACCTTTGTTGGCACCCGTCTCTAACGTATGAGTTGGCAAATGCTCTAATCCTAGTTTTAATTGTTCCTGATTGTAAGCTGTAAGATTCATAGATTTGTGTAATTAATGTCGCATTAGAAGCAATGGTATAGCTACTTTCTCCATAGAAACAACGGTAGCAACGGAAGGCTAGCTGGAGCTGATGCACGTTAAATCTGTCGGGGCCAAAAGTTCTCCCATGGCATGGTGTGGAAGTTTGGAGAGAGGGTGCTGGCGCAGTTGTCGTCCTCGTCATTTGACTTAATTTCAAAATTATGAAGTTCGTGACCAATAGCCTTACTTCTGCTCTTACTTAGACGTTAATAAAAACTAAACTAAATGAAACGAAACAAAACTAGACAAGACGAATCTAAACTAAACTAAACCAAACCAAAAGTATTTAAGGGCTACTGGAGTTGGACCTTGGTCTATTGACGAGGATGACACTTGAATTCGCTTCTCCTTTTCTTAAAATCTACCCCACGCTAAAAGGAGAATTTTTAACCTCCCCATATTTAACGCGCATTAGCCCCGGCTACATGGCGGGTCTTTCGTGGCCTCAAGGCCCGATCCCTGACTCACAAACCGACAGAGACACCGTGATCATGACAACTGGACTAATGCGGCCACTCTCAGCTGTCAGAGAAATGGATAACGAACCCATGACCATCGGTTCATGGAGTTTCCATAGTCACTAGTGTATGAATGTTACCACTGGAACCAGAGAATATAAAAATCTAAGGAGTAAGAATTATACAATTATTCATCAGATGTACATTTAATATATTTTAGTTTTAATTGATATATAGTATGAAGATCGACTGAAAGGAAAAGGCCACACATTAAAAGAAATTCAAATACAGGATATTTGTCTTTGCTACTCCAACTCCGGTTAACATCATTCAATAAAACAACTCAACAAAAAAATTTTAATACTGTTTTTAACTGAACCGAATTAATGGCTTTTTTCGGTGGTTGCCTAGAAAAGAAAATATATTTTAGTTGCGTGAGGGCAGTTACGTGTTGGAGTGCTTACTCGTTAAATATCAAAAATGGATATAAAATTAGAAAAGTGTTATATGTGCAATATTTGCTGCAAACAAGTCAAAACAAAGAGATTTTTGTATGACCACATAAAGTTTCATGACGAAGAGAATCATCATGATAAAGAAAGTAGGAAGAATATTGCGGAAAAGGAAGAAATAAAGTCTTACGTACATTGTCCCAGCGTAGAAAGTACTCACAAGTGCCAATTTTGCAAAAAGGTATTTCAGTCAAAGGCAGGACTGAACAGACATTTGATGATTCATTCAAAACAGAAATCTCATTCTTGCGAAGTATGTAACAAATCCTTTTTAAGGATGCAAAACTTAAAAAGACATCTGCTAGTTCATGCAGGGAAGAAACCGTATTGTTGCGAAATTTGCCAATGGACCTTCAATCAAAAATCTGACTTATATATCCATTTACGTATTCATACAAATGAGAAACCCTATTCTTGTGATGTATGTAACAAAGCATTTTCCCGTCGCTATGGCTTAAATGTGCATTTACGCACTCACAGTGAAGAAAAATATCATATTTGTAAAATTTGTAAAAAAAGCTTTTCTGAAAGATCGCATTTAAAATGTCACATGCTTGTTCATACAAAAGAAAAAAACTACATTTGTGAAATATGTAATAAGGCCTTTTCTCAAAATGGTAATTTAAGAGTGCATTTGCGTATTCACACTAATGAAAAGCCTTATGTTTGTGATATTTGCAGCAAGGCTTTCAAAGAAAGTGGAACATTAAAAAGACATTTCCTTCTCCATACAAACGAAAAGCCTTATGTTTGTGAAATTTGCAATAAGGCATTTTCAGAAAGAGGTAATTTAAGATTGCATTTGCGCATTCACACTAAAGAAAAGCCTTATGTTTGTGAAATTTGCAATAAGGGATATTCTCAAAGTAGCAATTTAAAAGTGCATTTACGTGTTCACACTAAAGAAAAGCCTTATGTTTGCAAGATTTGCAGGAAGGCTTTTTATCAATTTAGTGACTTAAAAAAACATGTGCGTGTTCATACGAAGGAAAAGCCTTATGCTTGCGAAATTTGTAAGAAATCCTTTTCTTTAAGTGGTAATTTAAAAAAACATTTGCATGTTCATAGTAAGTAAATTTATTGGATAAGGGAAATTTGTGCTGATTGAGTGTTTCCGAAACAATAGTGTTTTGGATTATTTAGGGAATTTAAGTTTGAATTTATATTTTGAACCACTAAATGCTATAAATTTTTAATTCTGTTTTTTTTAGCAACTGTGACATACATGCTTTAAGATTTTTAGTTACGACTGTAAAACATTTTTTATTCATTTTTATCTTATGAATTCGAGGCTTTGCTATTTAAGATGTTGTTACTTAACTTATCCATTAATTTTAACAGAACTAGAATAGAAAATGGTGTAAGAAATCTATGCTTCTAATTCTAATTTCTTTCATGAACTATTAATTTCAGGCATTCTCTTAGAATTAGTTTTTTTTATGTTCACAGATAACTTTCTAGTTTTGGTTCAATTTTTATAAAAAAAAAGTTTTTAATCAATCATGTAATGAGAAAATTTTTGTTTGATAAATATAAGAATGTAATTTTCATTTCAGCAGTAAAATGTTCTTCGAATATAATTTATTAAAAGCCTTTCGGAGGTTTTTTGTTAAAGTGTCATTTTTTGCAATATAATAGAAATAATTATAGGAATTGCTGTTTAACTTTATTATGTAATGTTTTCTGAAAAACATTTAATAGTAATTTTTTTAACCTTTTATTGCGAAAAATGCTTTCTTTTCATGTATACTTTGTTGTTAATTTATCACAAAATAAACTAGAAATGTGTATTATAAAGTTCAATATTAATACGTGAATCTCATGAAGTAATTTTATGTTTCTGTTAATTTTTTTTTTTTTCGAATTGATAAAACAGAATTTTATCATTTACAATTCCAGTTTGCTTATAGAAGTTTTTGTAGTTTACCTAATATAATGTATAAATAGTTTCGATTTAATAATACCTTCATTATTTACCTTATAAATATCATTCATAAGAAACACTTTTCGGTTGGAAATCAGTTAGTCCAACACCTCGTTGACGAAAATATTTTTCGAGGTAAATTGCCAAATATGGCTGATCCCACTTTTTTGTCAGGCGATACTGTTATTCCTGTGTTTCAATCCTAACAATTCTGTACACTTAGTTAAGTTGTTGTAATTTGCTGAGGGTTTGAGCACATGTTCAGGTTTTGGAAAAGTTTTATGGCCAGTCACAGGTGTTTTGTTCCCGTATTAGTAAGTCTTGCCTCTCAAGATAATCATGTGGACGAGTCAACTTTTCTGATATTTTTTAAGGGGTTGAATCATAAGAATGGTACTGTTCGAAGGAAAACAATATTTAAGAAAATTTGAAATTTGTTTTATATGTTTGATATAATCTACAAACATGGAGGACATGACTATTAGGGGAAATAGAAATATCTAAATTCATGAAAACGATAAGGATTAAATTCTTAAAATATTTTCTTGATCCACCGGTAAAATAGGTTAATCAAACATTTTTCATATTTTTTCATTCATATCTACGGTGATCTAATACGACATTTTAAGGCCAGTTATTATGTTTTATTGTAAATGTTAAAAACTTTTTTGTTTATGCTTGAGAGAAGTTTCTTTCAATAAACTATTATAGGTACTTTTTATTATTTTGACTGTGAATTTCGTTTCATTACATTTAAAAACTCTAATTTGAATTTAAAGAGATCTTAGAGAGCTATACAATCAAACCATCAATCTAGTATAATTATTCAAAGTCATACTCCTTCAAAAATCTTATTGTAATTTTCATTCTTCTAGGGAATGGAGAAAATTTTTAAAAATCACTTTGATGTGATTATATGCTCATAGAGATTAGTGTTATGGGAATATTTAGTTATAGAGGGAATATAATTAAATTTTTGCCACAAAGTGAAATAAGAGGAATAGCAGATCTTGAATTTATGAGCCACATAAACTGCTATTGTTTTTAGGTGGATCACTGTTGGAGTACGAGATCACACATCAGTTTCCTATCGTTTGCTTCAATTTTAATTATATTTAGCTTAAATATATTCATATTTATAATTTATAATTTGCTTTACTTTTATTTACATAGAGTTGATACAATATTCACTTTAATATCTTTGCACAATAGTCTCTTTAATTCTTTAATTTTAATTACATTAGCTTAAATATGTTAAAATTAAAAATTTATCCTTAACTTTCAATTTAATATCGGAAAAATGGACTATTAATCATTTCTCGATATTTCATCGCTTACTGTAACTTTTATATTTGAGTAATTTAATAATAATTATAAAAAAACTTACCTTTGGTAGCTAGATTTATTCTTTGCAAAACTTTGCATAAAAGGCTTTAAATTCTTAGGAAACCTTCTTGTGATATCATAGAGAGTTTTAAGAATGCAATAAATTTTAATAATTTTACTTTTATATTTTCATTACTTTTGGAAGTGAGTAACTTTTAATAATGAAGAAGATGATTATGAACTTTTTTCAACATTTATCTGATCTCAGGGCAAAATAGGTTAATCAAATTGTTTTTCGGAAACTGTGGAGCTTGTGCGATTTCAAAAATTTCATGAAAGAGCGAAGCCAAGGGTTTGCTTAACAGTAGTTTTACCAATTTTTGTTTCCCTTGTTTTCTCCTTGTCAAAATGCAAGATAAAGTATGGTTATGATTTTTTTTCAAGTTGTCTATATAACCTCATTGTGTTACTGGACTCTCGGTAAAACTTATAAAATTATGAAGTTTTAATTTTCTTAATTTTTATTCCAAGGAAAGAGATTTTCGATTGCATTTTTAGATCTCAATTGTCTTTCCGACATTCCTCCAAATGCATCAATAATTCCTTTGTGTGTGTTTGTTATTTGTACATAATATAAGATCTCACCATCAAAAACGGAGTATCGAGAAAGGAGCAAGGTACACGAATGAGAAAATTAAGAAATCATTTCGCATTTTACGAATTTGAAAATATTTCAAGTGTCAGACATATAAGTGTCCATACTAAGAGCAAACAAATGACTTACCGACACCATATACATCTCTCAACAGATTGAAAAGGAGTATCAAGAGGCAAGCGAGGATTTCAGAATAAAATCATGTATAGAATGAACTGTGAATCTTTGGCGTTTTTTTTATCGAGAAAACAGAATCCTTCTGAATGTTGATATAGTTTATATAAAATTGTGTTATTAGCCGTTTACTTTCCCGTTAGACATTACTCTTACATATTTAAGATCGCAATTATATATATTTGATAAATGGTCATAAATCTTATTGATACACTAAAATTACAAAGTGTTCATAATGCTTTTCGTTTTAAATCAGCACGTGATATTATTGGTTAATAACATTCAACTGTTACAAATTTCTTTGAAAAATTTCCAATCGGAGAATTTTGATATTAATATGGGTTTATTTCTTTTAACATTTATAATTCTTCACATGATTCAAAAAAAAAAAGCTTCTATATTTCCAAAGTTGTAGTTTGCGAAATATAAAACAATTCTCTATCATTTGGTGTAAAATGGTTGGATTAATTTAGAGAAAAATAATCTTCTTGTGCAGAACTCTTGCTTGAAACGATCTTACAATATTATAGAAAATTATCTATTAAATATAAATAGTTCAAAAAAATTCCAACAGAACTCACAAAACAATAAAAAGACCGGTATCAATAATAAGAAACTTCTTTTTAAATGTAAATTACTTTGAAGATAATTGATCCATTACGTCTTAAATTAGTATTTATTTAGCAACTAATTAAAATACCAATTTCCTTCACCTGCAAATTAAGAAGATTATTCTGAATGACAATATTTTTGTAATAGAAACACTTTCGATCTTCAATTGTGATACTAATGGTATTGAAACTACAATATATATATATATATATATATATATTTATTAAAAGTTTCAAATTTTTTGATTATTGTAGCATAATTTTTTAAAAATGTATAAGACATTCAAGTGCAATTTTGTGTTCTAAATGTTAAATACGTGTAAGTAAAGAAAATGTAATAAGCTAAAATATTTATTACAAATATATATGATAAATATTAATATAAATGTATCTGAGAAAACAAATCATTAAAAAGAATTTTTTTTTCTCTACAAACTTTACATACATTTAATCTTTTGCAAATTGTTTGATTTTTGAGAATATTCCAAAATTATGTTATATTTATTTTTCATATAACTATACGTTTGCTTATTGAATGGCATGTATTAAAAATAATAAGAAGCTAATGAAATGTGAGAAATGATACACAATTTCAGTATTAACAAGTAACCGTCATTCTCGATGCGCTGGATTATTATTTATAAAATTTCTTTCAGTTTCTAAAATTCTATCACATTCATGTAACTGTCATCCTCTACAGCAATCAAGAATTAGCATATGGAAATAATAAATAGCCTTCCTTCAGCTACAGTTAGAATTTCGGCTGTTTGTTTCGCGTGAGAGATGGAAATGTCGTTGTCAAGAATATTTCATGCCCAGATGTCCATCTTGACTTTCATAGATCAAGGATACTGAACTTGGTTTTCAATAGTTACATTTCTTTCGTAAAAAATAGGATTCTGCTTCATATTTTTCTTTCATGCCTCTACAACAGCACAGTACTTACTCATGAAAAGGAATGCGATATGTAGATTGTCATTTTGTAGGCTGAGTATGGAAGTCTAAAGGAATTCCCTTCTATTTCTTACTGACAGGTCGTCACTATTCCTATACATTTTTTTAAAAAACAATTACCTGTATTTTTTATCCAGAAGAAAGAAAGTGTGCCTTTTCGATGGAATATCAATTGATGGAAAATATATTTATTTTATTCGTTCAAATTTCTGAATTGGATTTTTGGAAATAATGTTTTATATAACTGTTTCATCATTTCTTTATAGAAATATTGGAATGAAGACAAATGCACAACGAGTAAAGATCAGAGATAAGTTTGAGTGATACCAAAAAGGCAGAGGGTAAAATAAAAATCGTAAATTGTTGATGCTTTCCAGTGTAACGAAAATATTATTTAAATTTTGTAAAATTGCTCAGTTTTAATAACTTTATCATTTTTATTTTATTTTTTTTTCATTACATGTCATAGTGTAATTTGAGGAGATAGCTATTTGAATCCATCCAGGTCACTGAAATTACCATTAAAACGTAACGTTAATTAACTGATTGATTTCATGAGATATGTAGTATCCAATGCCATTAGTCCAAACGTAATATTGAGATGATATGTGTCTCAATCGATGCTGAAGTTGTAATTTCATCGTCATCTACGCTTTGAATTTATTTTAAATATGCTTTTTCATCAACAATTTCCTGAAATGAAAAATTTCATTTGGCACAATGATTTGATTTTGTTCTTTGAATAGTTTTAGAAAGAAAATAATCTAATATTAAGCATCAAAATAATGAGTAAAAATTTAAAACTTTTCATACATGCAAATGAGATTTTGATAAGTAAAATTTTTTTTTAAATGAATAGAAATAATCTTAAATGAAAGTGTTAGGTTTCGTAGAAAATATCTTATAAATGCGACTGGAATTTAATTGTAAATAACGCTTGTTATATCGTTTCATTATAAAAAATAATTTAGAGAGGAAAGAGTTAATCAACAGTCAAAAAGACAGACTAAGTTGGTAATTGGGTTTATTTTTTTAATTTTCTTTAACAACGAACTTAGGTAAAATTATTGATAGTATTGATTATTCAGAATTATATCACATTATAAATAATAAAATATTGGTGAAAAATTAAGGATTAATTATGCTTATATTTGCCACTTATTAGTTCAATTCAGCCAATATTGAGAGGGCTGCGGTAGGCAAGTGGTCATGGTTTCGGATTCGTGGCCGGCGTTTTTCGTTCAGTCGCGGGTTCCATCCTTGGCCGCTGAAGACTCGCCGTGTAGCCAGAGCTGATGCACGTTAATTCTGTTGAGGCCCACGTCCTCCCGTTCGCGTGATGTAGAAGTTAGGAGAGGGATGCCAGTTCAGGTATCGTCCTCGTCACTTAACCGAAGTTCAAAATTACGAGGACTATTGGTAATAGCCCTCTTGTTGCTTTTAGTGCGACGTTAATAGAAACTAAACTAAAACTCAACGAATATTGACTGCAAGATGATCATTCTTAGTGATCAAAAACACCATTGCGTGCCAACAAATGCCATATATGTACAAATCATTCATTCAGTTTTACTTTATAGAATACATGCTGTACAGGGTAATATTTCTCATGTTTAAATTTCCAAATGAATCAGCGCCTATATTTTCTTAAAAGAGGAGGGTCAAACAATTAATCCCTTTCTGCAAGAAAACAGATGCTGATTAAAATTTCTCTAATGATTATATAAATCTTACTAAACAAATGCCAGGCCATTGAACATTACGTCATTAGGCAAAGAGCTCTCCAATGTTTCTTTACAATAACTTTTAAAAGATTTAAAGAAGAACATTAGTCCAGATGTGCAACAGTTATGGCTTTTCCGGAATCACTTAAAACAGATATAAGAGAGTAAATTATGTTAAAAAGAAACAAATTGGTACTAAGACAATCGTTTTGGTCAAAAGTCTACATATAGTCGCTGCAACAAGGGGTGAATCCAGCACACATTGGGATCCACGAAGCACTCTCCAGGACTTATCATCATCAGCAAAAGAAGTCACATGATGAAATGATTGCTTAAAAATTCCCTTGATCTCGAATTTAACAGAATGTAAAGGCAGATGTCTACAAGACTTTTGGATAGTAGCAGTTCTCTTTTTTGCTAAAAAATCGGCTGGTAAATTACCCCGAACACCACAAAGGGATGGGACCTATTGGAAAGAAACATTTTGCTTAAATTCCTTCAGGAGAACCCTCTATTTCTGTACAACGAGACTTTCCTGATCCTGGTTGCTTTCCTGTTAGCCATTGCGTTAGAAAATATTCATACGCGCTTTTTTCTCAAACGAGTGGCTTGCTCTTTATACTGATTGGTCCCTTCTGGAATTTTCTTAAGGTGCAGGTGGTTTAAGCGACTCCTTTTCATTCTACTTTCATGTTGGAACGCTTACCATTCACTTCGATGGAGAATTCGAAGCTATCCATTTGGCCCTCCAAGAACCTACTGCTCGTCTTGAAACGTTTGAGACAGCTGTAATATTCTCAGATTTATTTAATTATCATTTCATATTTGTCACACAGATTGAGTAAATGTCTTAAACTGCTAAGTAATTACTTGAATGAGTGTTTCATATTATGTAATCTTCTTGTATTTATTTTAATGGTTATTGTGATTACGAGTACGTAAAATGAAAAATTCATCAAAATTTTGAAAATATTTTGCACTTATTGTCATATAAACGATGCACCCAGAAGGAAGAAATATACGAGAAAGCAAGTTCAGAAATATTTTCGCCTCTGTTAGATATAAAAATGATTAAAGTGTCAACTGCAATAGCACTAATAATCTCAGGAAAAACGTATCACTATGCGTTTTTTAAAAGCTTATTCCACAGGGCGCAATTTGGATTCTAATGAGAGTGTTTGAATTCGTTCCGTTTTGAAATTTAGAATGGCGTTGAGAAGAAAACAACAGCCGTCTAAACTTTGATGCTTTTGAGAGGATGCATCGAAGAAATCACTTATGAATATGTATGGTACTTTTATCGGATTCTGAGTTTTATCTGCCGAGCGAATGTTTGCTTAAAATTTCTATTGTATTGAGTATAGTATACTATTATAATTAGAAATAGGCCTCATATGAAAAATATACTTTCTCTATCTTGATTAATTAATTAAATCTTTTATTCTGTTTGATTATCCGACATACAAGAAAATAATTTATGTATAGTTTAGGAAAATATATTTACAAATATCATATATCACATGTTTATTATTGCTAAAACAATCAGCTTAAAATAAGATAGTAGAAATAACTGAGATTGTACCGGGTGGTTATAATTAATGTTACACTATTCAGATGCCTGTAGAACCCGATCTGCTTATTAGAGTTTGATGAAACTTGGAATATATGCTACATGACCATAGGCAAAAGGATTTTGCAATAAAAATAGCTCAAATTTTGATCAATAGGAGGAAATGTGGTGCCCAAAGAAGAACAAAAATACAATGGTAGAATCATTAAAACTTATTTAATTAAACAATTTGCTCAATTTTTGCTCCATTGACATCTATAACGTATTGAAAGCACATTGTAGCCTTTTCAAAGTTAGCGCGAAGCAACTCACGAGGGATTTTAACCACGTGGAGTATAATAATAGCTTTCGAATCAGATGAAGTCCTCATTCTTACTCTATAAACATGGTCTTTTATCTCTACAACCAGAAATCTCAGGGATTTAATTTGGGGGAACGAGAAGGTCATGTATCTCGAAAATGTCTATATATTACAGGATTATTGCCAAAGTTAGCACTAAGCAGTGTTTCGACTTATTTCCTAATGTGCGGAGTTGCTTCATCTTGGATAAATATATTGGTTCCAAACAATGTTGTTCCTGTAAAGCAAAACTGACCTGCTGTTGAAGAAGTTCAGTGTACCATGCAATGGTGACAGAACATCTTTTAGGACCTAGTAGAGTGACAGTTTAAAAGAAAAATGGTCCGTGGATAAACCCTGCAGTAAATCCACACCGAGCAGTAACATAAACACAATGCAGTGGTTGTTGATGCTGGACATTAGGAGGTGAAGTATCTGATATGCGGCAATTTTGACTATTTATAGCTATTTTGACTATTTATTTAATGATATAGGGTTTGCGTTTTACTTAAATGTATCAACTTATTTGAAGAACATTATTCAATGTCTAAATAACCATTTCTGATATAAGATTAATTTTAGATTTTCAAAAGTAATTTAATGTGAAGAGCATGTCTCTTTTTACGAAATAATATTTTTTTTTATATCCTGAAATCAATTCAAGTGAAAATGAATTGCAAAATTATTTCTTTCACATTATGAAGGTAAAAGATACATGTTTCCATAGATAAAAAAAAATCTATTGATTTATGTCGTGACATTTGTTATACTTCACTGATTATAATTTAAAAGTGTAATACTTTTGTATATTTGTGTGCCTTTTCTTTCTTTACAAAGACGTCGTGAAAAATACCTACATAAAAAGGATAGCGAAGAGTTTTCTTTTTTTCATCCTTCCATTCCCAAAAAGAATTACTGGATAGTAATTACAAAATTGTATTTGATTCCGAAAAAAATAAGAAAACTTGAATTTTTATAAAAAAATTTCAGAAGAAAAAATTAAATTCTAAAAACAGGAAGTAAACGTACGTTGATGGATTATTTACATTTCAGAACACTTTCATTGAGGAAGTAATTTTATTTGATACAACAAATCTGTTGTATTTATATTAACATTTTACCATTTAAAAATCATATTAAATAAAAGTATGAGAATATTTAATTTCTTGAAATGAGTACGGACATTAGTAAATAAACTGATTTTTAAAATTCATTAAATAAACGTGCAATATATCAATGCAGAATAATTTATGTACTTACAGATATATTTCTACCCTAAAATTCTGATACATACTAATTAATCTCTAATTAATAAACATAGTTCTAATTCATTTATTAAAGTGTAATACAAGTAATAATTTTTTGTAAATTATTTATCTTAATTCTTTCCCTATATGATAAGATAGTTCTAATTATTTATTCTTTTGTAAATAATTGAAATAAATTTTGAGTATTAAGACGTAAAAGTAATTTGTTTTTCATCATAATTTATGACAAATCATGTTTGATTATCAGTAAAATATTCCCTTGGCCAAGCTTTCATTACTTTGGCATTGCACAGATGAAAGAAATATTGCATTTCGTTCCCATTCAAATATATTTGGATGTAGTAAAAAAATAAACCAAACATAAAATACTTGGATAAAATGCGCAGAAAGAGAGAACATATATTCATTTCAGCTCAAACTTTTACAGATATTATTAACAATTACATATAGTAGAACTGATCTTCTAACAAATTTTTACACCACTAGTATTTGATTTAAATGGCATTTTTTCTAAACGGATGCACAACTGCATAATAATATGGGCCCATATGCGTTGTTAAGTGACGTTGTATAAGGGTTCGGTACAATTTTCGAGGATATTGTTTCATTTGACATTTCTGATATACCTCATTCGTGTCTTAACTCTAATGGGATTTAGAATAATTGCCTTTTATATGTTTATATATATATATATATATATATATATATATATATATATATATATATATATATATATATATATATATATTTCATTCCAACGTAATTAGGGGTATAATCCTTCATTTTGTATTGATTAATATATTCTGACACGCCCTCTTCATTTTATTATATTTAAATATTTAACTCTCCTTTCAATTAATTTGAATTTTAAAAAGTTTCGTTGAATATGGATTTTTTATAAGAATTCTGTAAAAAATTTGATACATTCATCTTTAAACAAATAAATAATATTGCAGAACAAGGTTTCAAAAAATATATTCATTTAATTTTTTCTCATTTAAGTTCCATTTAATCCTTTATTTTTTTCTTGGTTCATATTTATTTCAAAAGAAATGTTATCAGCCAATCAAGGGGCTTTTGTTTTAATATGGAGTTGTGGCGTACAAGATCATTTTTCAATTTTAATTACATTTAGCTTACATATATACAATTTAATAATTTTTCTTTTGCTTTATATTTAATTAAATTTAGCTTAAATATATTGAATTTAATAATGTAACGTTTGAATTAATTTTAATTACATTTATGTTAAATATATTCAATTTAATTCTTTATGGTTTGCTTTATTTTTAATTACACTTAGGTTAATTATTTTAAGTTTAATAATCTATTTTTCCATTAATTTCAAAATGTGAAAAACTTACTTTTTACTATACTAAATATTATTATTAGGTTAGATTTGTTTCCCTTATATTTTAAAATTTATTCTTGATTTATAAATATTTTTAAAAAAATATTATAGGCCACCTAGGGGGCTATTGTTTTAGGTAGGGCATTTTGGCGTTCCAGATATCTTTTTAATTTAATTCTATTTAGCTTAAATATCTTCAGTTTAATAATTTATCATTTGATTTAATTTTTATTACATTTAGTTTAGAAATAATCAATTTAATAATATATCGTTTCCTTTAATTTTAATATGAGAAAAGTTTACTGTTTTCCATTTCTCAAAACTTCACCTTTTACTTTAATTCTTATACTTAATTGAGCAATTAATAATAATTATAAAATAACCACACCTTGTGTGGACGGTGTTATAAAATTTACACCATTTAATTTGAAATATGAAAGGAATATTTTACATATTTTATTTTGAGTAATTATCTTAAAACATGTGGATAAGTTTACTGATGAAATAAAAAATTTCAATTCATTTCAGAAGCATTTTGTAAGGGACAAAACAACCATTTGTTTGGAACTTTCGTTAGTTTCAAAGCAATAATTTTTAAAATCATTCTGCATAGTTGAGCCATCCAATTCAAGTAAATATAATTATAGGTTACCATTTGAAGATAAGTGTTTATAGAAAAAAAGGTGTTTTATAGATATTTTTAGGGTGCTAAATATCTGGTATAAAAATATACCCCCCCCCCCTGAAAGGGTTAATTACGTTTATTTAGATATTACACTTCTGGTCTACCCTCTGTTTCTGTTTCTTGGACGTAATCTTAATCCTTTGGAATTTCGACTTTAATTCTCAAATCTTTACTATTTGATCTATTTGAACGCAATAAAGTGCATCTGAAAGAGCAGAAAAACAATTAATATTTCTGCGGATTTCCTTTTCCCCTACAACTTTTAAAAATATTTTCATTTTTTTTCAGTTATTCGTTGTGAGGTTTCCTGTCTTTAAGAATGTTTCTAAATATTTTTATAAATCGGAGGAAAAAAATAATTTCACAGAAGCATTCCTTTTTTTTTTTTTTTGCTCTTTCAGATGCACTTTATTGCATTCAAATAGATCAAATAATAAATATGTGAGAATTATAGTCGAAACTGCACAGGATTGACATTACGTGCGCGAAATAAAAATGACGGATAGACGGGAGCCTTAAGTACAAACAATTCATAAACATCATGATACAGATCAATACAAACCTCGGCGCAGAATACCATGTTTACTTGTTAGCTCTTCCACTTGGGCTGCTGGTTATTGAACGTTCCAGCTGACATCAACCCTCCGACTGCCTCTACGTGGCTTGCTTGAAAGTAGATGGTTATATTATGAAGTTTCTCTGACATTTTTTACTTTTATGATGGTGCTTACAAAGAATATGAAATTTCCAGAATATCCATTGACTACTGTATTATCAAGTGTGTTTACTGTATATACCGTAATCTTTAGTGTTAAAGTATTTTCCTTAAAAATCCTCTATAAAATTGGGCAATTTTTGATACAAAAGAGCAGCTTATATAAAAGTAATTATTATACACGCACGCACGCACACACACACACACATTCCTCCTAATGATTCCTCCTAATTGATTCAGCCACTCGATCAGGTTAATATAGCAGCATTTATAATGTACTACATAAAGTAAATGTTTAAATATATTGTAAACTGAGTGGTAGAAAGAAATTTGACTGTTGTGAAAGCATGGAGAAAGCTTACGATTATGGATTGTATTACACATGCTTCTTTTGCATTCTAGCAGTTGCGCCAATCGACCTTAAATGCTTGCTGGAAAAAATTTCGTCAGCATACTTCGAAAGTGGAAGTTTCGTAGCACAAAAAGGAGCTGTGTGTTCTAAAATTAAATTTATCAAATACCATTGGTGGCAAAGGTTTAACAACATGCAAACGGCTTTCACGATTTCTTAAGGTTTTACAACATATCCCCAAATTTACCATACGTCGCCTGTATTTTTTGCACGTTATTCTGAGGAACATATCTGTCGCCTAAAAAGAAAGAGTTTTATATATATATATATGATATTAGTTTCTTTAAAATAACAGAATATTCATTTTTCATGTATTTGTATTTCATTTTCGCTATCTAATTGTTATATATTTTTGATATTTCTACTTAACACATTTACTTTTCTATTTGTTAAAACGTTTTTCTGAATTTCACTTGGTGTGTGTGTGTCTGTGTCATCAAATTTTCGATCGTTAATTTAACCAACTTCCCATCAAGCTAGAGCTCTGAAACTTTGGGAATCGTTCTTACTCGCCTAATAATGCAATATTTAGACATTTGCGACAAGTGTTAACTAATATTTTCTTTAATAATGCAGTTTATTTCAACCACTTGGCGCGATTTCAAAAATTGCCAAACGTCATGATTTTTTTTTTTTTTTGGCTGAACGTTATGTCCGTGAAGCGGACCAGGGTAGACATATTTGGCAAAATACCGCCAAATAATTCCGGTCACCAAGGGTGGTTGGGCTAAACTGCCTTCCAACCATTTAATTTACCGGTTGAATTAATTAATTTTAATTAGTTTTAACGTTTTTATGTATTTTACTTGGTGTGTGTCTGTCTGTGCATGTAACAGTGTATCATCAAATTTTCGATAGTTAATTTATCCAACTTCCCATCAAGCTAGAGCTCTGAAACTTTGGGAATCGTTCTTAATCGCCAAACATTGCAAAATTTAAACATTTACGAAAAGTTTTAACTAATATTTCAATAATTATGTTTGAATAAACTTTGCCACGGCATGTTTGAGTGTATTTAATCTCTTCCAGGGAAGCCTTTTTTAAATAGAGATGCAATTACACCACCATCGAAAACAATAGAATATGCTATTACAGTTCTAGAGGAGATGAATCATAGGGATGATAGAAACCGGGTAGTCAGCTTGGCGAGTGACTTCACAGTGAAGAGGTTTTGGGACCAGTGGAGAAATAGAGGTCATTTACACAGTGACCTAGCTCAGTATACCCTCGACTGACCAATAGTCGAGATGACCATCACAGAACACGACACGCACACATATCGCCAACTGTCTTAATGTTCACCATCTATACATAGGCAGCGCTTCCACTACTAAACTCTGTGTCAGTTCGTACCATCGCAAAATGCCTGGCTGGAGGACCGTTGCTATCGTAGCGCCAATTACGTTTATTACCATTGTAACCACTCACCGTCGGGAAACATTTTTCGACAGGACAATGCTCAACCACACACAGGAAATGTTTCACAGTATTACCTCCGCTAAATGTCTACTTTGCCATAACCCACTCGATCCCCAAATTTGTCACAGGTCGAGCATATCTGGGATCAATTAGGACGGCAAGATGGATAGCCTACGAGTTTGGTAGAATTAAAGATGCGTTGAAGACCATTATGGAATGAAATGTCGCCCGACATCATACGAGATTTTTATGTCTTATCGCTTGATATCATGCATTCATGCTAGAAATTATTTTGTCATTTTAATAATTAGCATATCTAACAGAGATGAAACAATTTCTGAATTTACATTTACGTACAATCCTCCCTTCTGGCTTTTGAGTGTCGAGTAATCCGATAATTATTTTTCAAGACGTTTTTATTATTTTGTGTGTGTAATCCACTGAAAGATGGAACGTTGCCGGTGGTTCGATATTCAAAATCACACAACACTTAAATGATGTAAGCGACGACTCATTTGAATACGTTTAAAGATATAAAATTGGAATAAAGTTCTTTTTCATTTAGTTATTTAGACGTAATTCTTTTGACATTACAATTGATTTTACAGACTATTATCACCTTTGCGACAAGAAAAAAATACTTGTTTATTCTCTTAGATTTCCTACTCATGTCCTGGCCTTACTTATATGCTAGAAATGTTAACAAAGCATTATTCTCTTCAAGGCTACCTTTTTGGTGTTATCCTTAAACATTTGGTTTGTTTCTGTAGGCTTTTGGAAGCTGTGTGCAACATACCCCATATGAGTGTATTATAATAATAAGCTCAAAAACTTTTCAATTCTCTGAAGACGTGGTCTCACTTGAAACGTCCGAAACCTTCAGCAAAATATAAGAAGACCTCAGTATGCTAAATAAAGGGAAAAAAATTAATGAGTCTTAAAACCTTCTCTTCATGTAGTTTTTTAGAACTGCTTGCTCCATTCAAGTAGCAAAGTTAAAGATTATTTTCCTGATCACTGTTTTGAAGTAACACTTCCAGTAGGTAAAATCTCTGGGCCGACCAAGTTCAATGTTTTAATAGGAATAAGTCCGGGAAATTTGTTTCTTTCAAGAGAAATTTATGTCACCTTCCCTAACTCCCATTAAACTCTATAAGAATGACCGCATTCTGAAAATACGACATATTTTGATTCCACTACATTAGGATGTTCAGATTTGAGTGATCAATGCTTGTAAATATTCTAAATGGAATATTTTTCTCGTATATTTCTCTTTTTTTTTTAAATTTATCGATAATTTTTCTTTGAATTTTCTATTCAAAGATTCCGTAGATGTCCTCGTAGATGTTTCGTAGAAGATAACGCTCTTGAAAATCAAGCAAAAGTAAACATCATTATAATAGAATTATCAGTTCCCTTTCTGGATTTTCTCTACTTCCACAATCCTTTTGAAGCAATGCTTCTTCTCAATTTCTCTGTTTATCCTTCTCTTCATTATCTAAATACTCGTCTACGAAAAATTCGTCTTTGATTCTTGATTCTGGTTCACTAGAGTCATTCTCTTCTAAATTAAGGGATTTAGAGATTTTTCATTTTTCTTTTCTAATCCAAAGAATCCATCCACATCAAGAACAGAGTCTTTCTTGTTTCCTATTACATAAAGATCTTCTGTCAATTCGCCAAATTTATTCAAATTACTTTGATCGTAAAGCACATTTTTCTTTTCCTTCGAAATCTCTTTTATTGAGTCTCATCTGAGATTGAATTATTTTCCAATACACTCTGATCAAAATTCGATACTTCTCACGTATCCGTTTTCCGTATGCTCTCCCACCAGTTAAAAGTCATATCTTCATGAATAGAAAGGGGTGTATGTCTACTGAAGCGTAAGTTATTTTCGTTTCTTCTTCCAGAAATTTCTTTCCTCTTTCTCCCGTGAAACGGGGAAGCATTTTGCGGTTCTTTTGTCAATGCTTTCACCAGACGTAGAATGTCTACCCTTGTGGAACTGCGTCTGTAGAAACCCTTAATGAGCGTTGAAGCTCTTATGGGTGTTTCCAGGGTTAAACGGGAATAGCAATACTTCTTCCTCAAAAGTTAAATGAATCATTTTATATTAACATTTAAATGCTACTTAAAATCTAGGTACTTTTCCTTATTATCAAGTAGTTTTCTATTCAGTCTATCTATTATTTCTTAAGTCTCGAATTCTATACTAAAAGCATTATCCCTATATTCTTCAAATATACCAAATTAAGTATCGTTTTTCTGATAATCGCTTATATAATATCGTCAATGTGAACAAGCTTTAAATCATCTAAACTTAATTTAAACAAATGAAGACATTCTTTTATTTTTTTCAGAAACACTTACGTTATTGTCCTTTAAGAACTTCTCTGATCGGTTATAGGCTTTTGAAATTGATGCATTTTGCGTTTTCCTCTCTCTTACGTTTTTTTTTTTACTTCTATTCTTTTTCTATCGCAATTATTACTATATTAAATGTATATCAAATAAGTCAATACGAAATATTACTCCTGAGCACATACATTCGACACACAATTTATACTTCAGTAAATTAAACACTTTGTATTTTCACTTTACTTAATTTATTTCTCTTTACTTATTTCAATATGTCAGATAAATCTCTCCATATCAAATATGACTTAAGAGCAATTTTAATAAATGAAACATCTTTTTTTTTTCATCTTACTTTCATAAATTGTTATATAATTATTCAAAATCTTCATAATTTTTTTCATATATAATAAACGAAGTGAAATTCCTTACCTCAATAATATCGTATTCAGTGAGGCAACCCAACCGTCAGCGCCAAATTTCGAGTATACCCCTCATCTTTTTCTCGAAACTTTCAACACACTTAAATAAAGTAAGACACTACTCACATTTGAATCTGTTCAAAGATATAATATATTGAGGTAAGGTGATTTTACATTTTGCTATATATAGATAAGTACTTTTAAATTACATTTAATTAAAAAAAATATCGCCTTTGCTGCATACCCGAATGCATCTGTATTCAACTACTTGAGTCCTGGCTTTACATACGTAAACATTACTCTGGTAGTTTTGTACCATTCTCACTTTAACAGGTCAATTGAAAGGTCCCCGGCCTACCACAGTAAACACATTTCCACTGCGTTCACCGCCTTCGGTGCTCATTTCACCACGTCTAAACTTAGCATACCAATATTTGATGGTTGATTTTCCTGGGGCAGTGTCCGGAAACTTGGCATCAAGCCAAGTTTTTGCTTCAACTGTATTTTTTCCCTTCAAAAAGCAATATTTTATCAACATGCGAAATTCCTTTTTATCCATTTTTTTCACAATAACAAAAGTTGTTTCACTCAAAATGCTATAATTCACAAACTAATGATTCGACAGCTGTCAAATTTATACACGCATCTTTTGAGGGTTAGGGCTAACTAAACAACATGTGGATTTAATTCTAGTAGCGACATCTATGTGTCAGGCCGGGGACCTTTCAATTGACTGGTTAAATAGCAAGCCATTCCTAAACTTTCTTAGTATTCTCGGACCCATGTTTGGACTCTTGTCTCCCCAGTCTGTAAACTTTTTTCGATTAAAGTTTATAAGTAAAACTATACTTAATTAAGGGAAACAATTGATTTCCATTTGACTCAATGGCTTACAAGCAGAATAACATGAAGTATCTTAGGTAAAATTTAACTTTTTAAGTCATTAATTTTACTTATTATTATACTTATTGTTGCAACAGATAATTACAAGCAATTAGAGCTTTATATGTGCGTCGATGTAGTTTACCTTGTTACCACTGTTTTCCCTTGAGAAGTATTCCAAACTTTATGTACATTTTAGGGTATTGATTTGGAGACTTCTTTCAATGAAGAAGTAATAGTTGGAGATCTTTTACTTTTTTCACTCAAGAGCTTCACCAAGCTTTTTAATCAAAGAATAAGAGCTTTCATCCACCGAAAGGGGAAAATATATCTTTTGATACAAAGTTTGTTTTCATCAGCACACACTAATAGAAAGGGGGAAAAAAGATTAAATTAAAAAAATCAGATGCTAATCACAATTAAAAGTTAGAAAATTTGCCCAGGTTTTTTCCTATCAAAGTACATTTATTTTAAAATCCTGTATAGAAATAGTGCTAAAAATTAGTATACACAGCAGTGTGGCTATTTAGTACGAGTTGAATAAAAAAAACATTTTCATTTAGGAAACATCACGTAGAAACGATCACGAGAGTCTTAAGAGGGCACAGCTTACATCCCGGATTACATGCACATTCATTTATTCGCATTAAGGGCAGTTAGAATTTTTCTACTACTTTTTTGAACCTCATCATATCCACATCACGCGACTTCACGGAAAAATCCATTTCTACGAACAGGGCAGTAAAAGTGTGAGCGACTTAACGAGGGAGAGAGTTCTCTTACGTCACAGCATCTTTAATACTAGCACGACTAGGTATGGATACCGAATTTGTGAGGGATGTAAATTCCCAAAAGATTCTAGTAGCGCCAACTATGTGTCAGGCCGGGGACTTTTCAATTGACTTGTTATTGGCGTGTGGTTGTGGGCTTTTGGGAACTATACGCAACACTCAGGTGCTTATTTTCTTTAAGCAAGTGCGGGTATCATGACAGTGAGATATTCTTGCTATCATTTCTGAGACGCACTATCTTTGTCAACATCTAGGACCTTTCCCTGAAATATACTAGCGATCATTTTCTCTTTTTAATCCTTCTTCTAGGAAACCGATTATAGTTTTCCAATTCTTTAAAAAGTCTAAGCCACAGTTAAGCCTTGTATGATGCAGTGAAGGCACTTGCAGTGTTAACACTGAATCAAACTTTGGTGCGCTAATAACTTCCACCATCACCCTTTCTGTGAGGTAAACTTTTCTTTCACTATGAGCGCTTAGATCTTAAGTAAGATAAAAATAATGAGTAAAATAAACAATGAATAATACGGGTATTTTTAGAAATAAGCTGGCTGATTTTCTCGCAAAGACTGCCACTAAAAGCGAAATTAATATTGCTGTAAATTTCCTGAAATCCTTCTATAACAAGTAATAAAAAAAATTAAGTCAATTCCCACTTAGGTCAACAAAGAATTTTTTTATTTTAGTTACTTTTTATCAAATAATTACAATGAATATAAATATGTATATAAATATTACAGATTCACAATATTTGTATTAGTAAAATAAGTTCATCGGGTAAATTAAATGGTTGGAATGCAGTTTAGCCCATTCACCCTTGGCGACAGGAATTATTTGGCGGTATTTTGCTGAAAGTGGTTACCATGATCCGCTTCGTAGACTTAACGTTTAGCCAAAACAATCCCCAAGTTTGGCAATATTTGAAATCGCACCGAGTGGTTGGGCTAAACTGCATTTTTATCAATTAAATTTAATTGATATTTGTAAAATCTGTATTAACTTCAAGTATCATCCACTACAAGCTTAAAAATGTATTTGAACTTGAGTGGATGATTAAAAAGTATTTTATTAACGATTAAAATTTTAAACACGATATATATAGGGAGAGTGTTAACTAATAGTAGGAGTTTTTTTTAAATTTCCTCAAACAAATGGACCTTAACAAAATGGTTTTTTTCCCATTAAAGTGAGATTGTTATGCCATCATTTTTTCACCAATTTCAAAATAAACCAATTCCTTATAGGTCATGGAAACTTCAAAAGTTATTTCTGAAGATTTAATTCATTTTCAGTGGCTTCCTGTGATTTCAGCGTTGGTGGCGAGGAAAATATGTTACATATGATTCTCCTATGTTCTAAATTCGTCAATGAAAGAAATACACTGAAAATAGCTCATGAAAGCGTCAATATCATTTGCCCCCTGATGTCCAACAGCTTGTATCCAAAAGAAATGCTTTTGGCTATTTTTTTTTTAATTCCATTGCTATGTAAATATTCTTAATCCTTTTTTCCTCTACAATTTTCCCTTTTGTAATTTTCGTTTTTTAATATGTTCCCTTTCTTTCTTCCATAAGCCCCTTGCGATACTTTGTGGAGCACTGGGGATTTGTTGGTGTTATCAAAAAAAAAATGAAGAACCCCTTAAAAATGTTGCTATATCAAATGTAAATTCTCTGTTATTTGTTCAAAAACATCAGCAATTTGAATAAGATTTAACCACCAAATATTGCCGAATAAGTGAATAATATTGGTTTAAAGAATATATTTCAGAGCATGGAGTTTTTTTAAATAAAAGTTCTTATTTTTATCTATCGAGACAAATAAATCTTAAACATTAGCAATCGTGGTGATCAAAAATATTTGATAATGATTGCAAATATTAAATATTTCTTCAACCATGGTATCGACGTCCTTGGCACTTCTTAAAACTATTAGTTCTCATTATTCCTTACATAAGAGTGGAATATATCAGTTCAAATACTCTTTTTCTAGTTTTAATTGTAAATGATTCTAAGCTGTTAGAACAAAATGAGCGAAATTCTTTTAAATGATTTTAGTATGGTTGTATATTAAAAATAACTTTTCCAAACAAAAATATATTTCCTGATATGTACCGTGAATTTCAAATTATGAATATTATAAAGTAAAATTAAAAAAAATATATAAAGTATATATATATATATATAAAGTAAAAGAAGGAAAGCAAATTGCAAAGAATAATATAATATCCTTTTTAAAATGTTTGGATGTTTGGCTGAACATATTCATATACCAATTTCATTATAAGACAAGAATATTGTGCTAAGGCAGAATAGAATGCACCAGCTGTAACTAATACTTTGTATAATACAAATCCTAGTTTGTAATGCAATATTCTAAGATCTCTCTTAGAAAATCACTTCTATCGCGAGAAGAAAAGAAATACCTATTTTTGAGGTAGTAGATATGTCAAACGTAATACTCGATCAGTGTATAATTATTTGGAATATTGGTACTCCACGTCATATCTAAAATAATATCCGCAATCAGCATTTCACTATGTCAATTACAGACTCAAATGAAAAGCAAATATGTATATATTATCCCTTTCCAACTAATTTTCTCTCTTTTTTTTCTTTTTCAAAGCGTAAGTCACGTGTTGATATTTGCAAATATCTGTGTGATTAGATAAGTAAAAATAGCTTATTAAAGTCGCTCTTTGAAGCAACATAAAGGCTATTGGTAACGGATCTCTTAGTTTTGAATCTCGGTCAAGTGTGACGAGGATAGCACCTGAGTTAGCACCACCCTCACCGAACTTTCAAACAACACTAATGAGAAGAATTGGGAACTCGATCCTATTTAATGAGAAAACACACAACTATGCGACGGTTCTTTAGTGGTATCAAGGCTTGGACCCTCGATTGGACAAAAACAACGGCGTCTGTGAGTTTACGATCATGACGAATAGGCATCAGTGACCATCAGTTTATTTAGAAAGGAAGCTGATTAAGAAACTATAATTATGACTTATTTTTGGATGAAACCTATTCTCCCCGAAACCTTATTGAATTTTCATAAGCTTTGCACTTAACCCTTTCGGGACGAATTCTTTCGCTTAGGACGTTGCCTTGAATACGGAGGGGAATCAGAAGAAGCCGACGAACGGGACGGGGATTTTGCCTCGCTAAGCCTAGCCTTAGAAAAAAAAATCACACAAAAAAGTTTTTCGTCTCAATGTTATAATTTTTGGTAAATGCTTAGATTATTATTTAAGCTGTTATATTTTGTAATAAGCATTTTTAATAACATTTTTCTTTCAATTTACAGAACAATCTGTATAAAGAAGTGCTTTCTTTAAGAAATAATTTTCAGAAGCGCGATTGAAACTATTCCAAAGTGTTTATGGTCAAAATGCATCAATAAACTTAAAAATTAATAAAAAAAAATGTATAAGAAAGACCATTTATAAGAAGTAGCAAAACTTAATGCGAAGACCAAATGTAGTATTTGTTGAAGTGCGAAGAAATGGAAAGTCCTGCTTTGTCCGTCTGTGACAAAATGTCCGCATTACAATCACTAGAAATATTCCTTTCAAATATTTTAGAAAATTAATCACACTCTCATCACATTAATTGGATCATCGGCCATGCGAGTATATTCTTCTCATAAACAACGCTTTCTCGCAATTATAAACATAAGTCAACATTTCTTTTATAAAAATGATAGTAAACGATACATATCCGAAAGCAACAGAAAGAGCAACAGTACTGGAGGTAAAACTCCAAAACAGAAAAAAAAAAAAAACATACATTTAGAAGCAATATCTAATAAAGAAAGTATTCGGTGAGAAACAAGAAACACAAATGCGTATATCACGTAGAATTTTTAAGAGCCGAGTTCAATTAATTTACAGTATGCTTTCTTTTAACAGCTGCTGTACAAAATACCAAAGTAAGGTAGAATATGAGTTAATTGAAAGTCAGGATTCTAAGCTATGCTTAGTTCAAAAGTCATGGGCACAGGGCTCCGATTAGAGATTTTTAGAAAACGCTCCTCCTTAGAATGCGAATACGCATCATTCGGTCCCATTCACCAGTGATGCGTAATTAGCACGTCCGGCCATGAACCATAACGCGAGTGATGCGTATATGGAACGTCCATCCCGAAACGGATAAGACAATTTCCTTTGGGGTGGCGTCAGAGTGGCGAACTCACAGCCAGCGATGGTTCAGGTGAATCTGGGATTAGAGGCTTTATTCTCCTAAACGTACTCTTGATCCACTTCCGACTTTTAGCTATGCTGATGCAAGAAAAATGCATCGAGGCTCAAAGTCATTTAGAAGAATTCATATCCAAATTTGAAAAGAGGGTCCTGGGGGGGGGATTGATGAGGATTCCACCTCGTCACTTGACCACCGCGACCCTTTAATTGAAGTATTTTTTTTAAGTTGGAATTTAACAATGAATTAATAAAGAAAGAGAGAAAGATGATGACAATGATTTTCGTAATTTTGATTTAAAGATAAGATCGCAGACGATAATTAATCAGATTATTCCCTTTTCTGCTAATTTGCATAGTTTGGCGTCCGGTTTTAGTTATTCTACTCTTGAATGTTATCTCAGCAAAATATTCAAATCGAATGCATAAGAATTGCAGTATTATTCATCGGATACTCACTTCATATATTTATTTAAATTAACATAGCTTCAAGTTCGACTCATAGGAAATAACCCAATATTTAAAAAAAATTCAAATACAGGATATTTGTCTTTGCTGCTCCACCTCCGGCAAATATCATTCAATCAAGCAACTCAACAAAAGCTTCTTATTACTGTTTTTAATATAACCGAATTGATGTTTTCTTTCAGCGATTGTCAAGAAAAGAAAACATGTTTTAGCTGCGTGAGGGGAGTTACACGTTGGAGTGTTTAGTCGCTTAATATCGAAAATAGATAGAAAAGTGGGTAAGTGTTACGTGTGCAATATTTGCAGCAAACAATTCAAAACAAAGAGATTATTGTATAACTACATGCAGTTTTATGACGAAAAGAAACATTATTGTAATGAACGTAGCAAGAATATTGCTAAACAGGATGAAATAAAGTCTTACGTACATAGTCCCATCGGAGAAAGTATTCACGAGTGCCAATTTTGCAAAAAGGTATTTCATTCAGAAGCAGACATGAACGGACATTTGATGATTCATTCGAAACAGAAATCTCATTCTTGTGAAGTATGCAACAAATCCTTTTTAAGGATGCAAACCTTAAAACGACATCTGCAAGTTCATGCAGGGAAGAAACCGTATTGTTGCGAAATTTGCCAAAGGTCCTTTAATCAAAAATCTGACTTATATAGACATTTACGTATTCATACAAATGAGAAGCCCTATTCTTGTGATGTATGTAACAAAGTTTTTTCCCAACTCTCTGGCTTAAATGTGCATTTACGCACTCACAGTAAAGAAAAACCTCATATTTGTAAAATCTGTAAGAAAGGCTTTTCTGAAAGATGGAATCTAAAGCAACACATATTTGTTCATACAAAGGAAAAACCTTACAATTGTGAAATATGCAATAAGGCATTTTCTCAAAGTAGCAATTTAAAAACGCATTTGCGTATTCACACTAAAGAAAAGCCTTACGTTTGTGACATTTGCAACAAGGCATACAGTCGAAGTGAAAATTTAAAAGCACATTTTCTTCTCCATGCAAATGAAAAACCATACATTTGTGAAATTTGCAATAAGGAATTCTCTCAAAGTGGTCATTTAAGAGTGCATTTGCGCATTCACACTAACGAAAAGCCTTACGTTTGTGAAAAATGCAATAAGGCATTTTCTCAAAGAAATAATTTAAATGTGCATTTACGTGTTCACACTAAAGAAAAGCCTTATGTTTGTAAGATTTGCAGGAAGGCGTTTTATCAAATTAATGACTTAAAAAAACATTTGCGTGTTCATACAAAGGAAAAGCCTTATGCTTGTGAAATTTGCAACAAATCCTTTTCTTTAAATGGTAATTTAAAAAGACATTTGCGTGTTCATACAAAGGAAAAGCCTTATGCTTGTGAAATTTGCAACAAATCCTTTTCTTTGAATGGTAATTTAAAAAGACATTTGCTTGTTCATAGTAAGTAAATTTATTGGATAAGTGAAATTTGTTGATTGAGTGTTTCCGAAACTATAGTGTTTGGGAGTATTTATGTAGTTTATGTTTGAATTTTTATTTTGTACCATTAATGCTGTAATTTTTTTAATGCTGCACTTTTTACCGACTGTGACATACATGGTTTAAGATTTTCATTTACGACAGTAAAGCTTTTTTTATTCATTTTTGTCTTATGAATTCTTGACTGTACCATTTAAGCTGTTGTTAATTAACCTAACTATACTTTAGTTTTAACAGAACTGGAATAGAAAATTGTGTAAGAAATTTTTTTTCTAATTCAAATTTTTTTCCTGAACTGTTAATTTCAGGCATTCTTTTAGAAATATTTTTTTATGTTCACAGATAACTTTCTAGTTCGGGTTCAACTTTTATGAAGAAAAGATTATAATCACTCATTTAATGAGAAAAATTTTTGTTTGATAAATATAAGAATGTAATTTTTATTTCAGCAGTAAAATGTCCTTCGAATATAAGTTATTAAAAGCATTTCCACGGTGTTTTGTGAAAGTGTTATTTTTTGCACAACAGTGGCAATTATTTTAGGAATTGCTGTTCAACTTTATTCTGTAATGTTTTCTGAAAAATATTTTAATAGTAATTTTTTCTTTAACTTTTTATTGAATCAAAGGCTTTTCTTTTATATGTACTTTGTTGTTATTTTATCATAAAATAAACTAGAAATATGTATTATAAAGTATGATATTAATATGGGAATCTCGTAAAGTAAATTTATGATTCAGTTAAATTTTTTTTCGAAATAGTATAACAGAAGATTTGTATTTACAATTCTAGTTTGCTTCTTGATTTTTTTTAGTTTATTCAATATAATGAATAAACAGTCTCGAATTAATAATACCTTCATCACTTAAGGTATATATATCATTTAATAAAATACGTGGTGGAATGCAGTTAGTCCAACTCCTCATTGATGAAAATATTTTTCCAGGTAAATGGCCGAATATGACTGTTCCCACTTTTTTATCACGCGATACTGTTTTTCCTGTGTTTCAATCCTAACAATTTTTGATTCTGTGTACTTTGTTAAGTGATTATCATGAGCCTAAGTGTTTCAGCACATGTTCAGATTTTGGAAAAGTTTTATGGCCAGTCACAGGTGTTTTGTTCCCGTATGTGTCAGTCGTAGGTTTGAAATGTTTCCTGTCAAGGTAATGATGTTGTCAACGGAACTGTTCTGATATTTTTAAATCTATTTCCTTATAAGACTGACATTGTTCTGAAGGAAAACAATATTTAAGAAAAATAGACATTTGTATTATATATATGATATAACCTACAAACTTGGAGGCCCTGACTGTTTGTGGAAATAAGAACCTATAAATTCATGAAAACGATAAGGATTAAATTCTTAAAACATTTTTCTGATCCACCGGCAAAATAGTTAATCAAACATTTTTCATATTTTTTCATTCATATCTACAGAGCTCTAATACGACATTTTGAGGCAAATTATTATGTTTCATTGTAAATGTTAAGAAATTTTTTGCTTATGTTTTAGAGAAATTGCATTCAACAAACTACTATAATTTTTTTTTATTTTAATTGTGAATTTAATTAAATTTATTTTCAAAAGTTCTAAATCGAATTTTAAGAGATCTAAGACACATATATAATTAAAACACCAAGCTATTATAACTATTTAATTCATACTTCTTCCAAAATCTTATATATAATTTTCATTCTTGTAGGAATGCAGAACTTTTTAAAAACTTATTTTGATGTGATTTACTGAACAGATAGATTAGTTTTATGGGAATATATAATTATAGAGGGAATATAGTTTAATTTTTGCCAGAAAGTGAAATAAGAGAAATAACATTATTTGTGGCCAACAGGCCTAAATGACCATTGTTTTAGATAGATCACTTTTGGCGTACCAGATCCCCCATCAATTTTCTATCGTTTGTTTCAATTTTAATTATACTTAGCTTAAATATATTCAATTTTATAATTATCATTTTCTTTAATTTTATTTACATATACTTGATACAATATTCAATTTAATATCTTATCGTTTTCTGTAATTTTAATTTCATTTAGCTTAAATATATTACAATTAATAATTTTTATCCTTTCCTTATATTTAATATCGGAAAATTTTACTTTTGTCCATTTCTCAATATTTCATCGCTTGCTCTAATTCTTATATTTGAGTATTTTTAAATGGCCGCGGTAGCCTAGTGGTCAAGGCTTCGGTTTAGTGGCCGGCGGTTTTCGTTCAGTTGCGGATTCCATCCTTTGCTGATAAACATCCGCTGTGTTGCCGGGGCTGCTGCACATTAAATCTATCTGTTGCTACTATTGCGATGTTAATTAAAATGAACTAAAACTAAACTAGAGTAATTTAAAAATTATATAAAAAAGCGTACCTTGGATAGCTATATTTGTGTTTTCAAAACTTTGCATAAAACGTTTTTCATTCTTATGAAACTTTCTTATTCTTCTTGTGACTTTATAGAGAGTTTTAAGAATGCAATAAATTTTATTCATTTACTTAAATATTTTTATTACTTTTGGAAGTGAGTGACTTTCAATAATGAAAAAGATTATTATGAAGTTTTTAAAACATTTATCGAATCTACAGGTAAAATAGAATAGTAAAGTTGTTTTTCATAAACTGTGGAGCTTGTGCGATTTCAAAAATCTTATGATAGAGCTGAGAGTGGAGTCAGAGCGAAGCCAAGGGTGTGCTTAATTGCAGTTTTACCAATTTTTGCATTTCTATTTTTCTCGGTGTCAAAATGCAAAATTAAGTATGGTTATGCTTTTTTCCCCTTCAAGTTGTCTATATAACATCATTGTATTGCTCCAATAATTCCTTTGTGTGTATTTGTTAACTGCACATAATATAAGCTCTCATCATCAAAAACAAAGCACCAAGAAAAAAGCAAGGCACATGAATGAAAATTAAGAAATTGTTTCGACTTTTATAGATTTGAAAATAATTCAAGTATTAGACATATAAGCGTCAATACTAGGAGCAAACAAATGACTTACCGATAACACAGCAATCTCTCAACAGATTAAAATGGTGTAGCAAGCAGAAAAGCAAGAATTTCAGAATAAAATGGTGTAAAGATTGCACTGTGAACCTTTGGCATTTTTTATCGAGGAAACAGAATCCAGCTGAGTGCTGATATAGTTTATATAAAAATGTGTTATTAGCCCTTTCCACCTGACCATTATACACTACTCTTATACGTTAAGAGATAGTAATTATATATTCGATAACTGATCATGAACATTAGTTCATACTTTCCCTCAGGAACGTGAAAATATTATCCGCGTTAAATTCGGGATTTTTATTGAATTGTTTTAAGTACAGCGAACAAAAGGCATATTGTGCCTTCACTTAACATAGCAGCTGCAAGTTTGTCCACGTGTATAGACACGTTACATAGCAAGACTAATGTGCGTTAAATCGGGTTGATGGTTGCTAGGATTCCCATGGATGTGAAGCGGAACTTTAGAAATGGTGGCACCAGTTCGAGTGTCGTCCTTGTCACTTAAGGGGGAATCAAAATTGTGAGGCTCATTTAAATTAACCCTCGTTTTGCTTCTCTGTACAGTGTTAATAAGCAATCAAATAACTGCCCTTACCTACAGCAATTAAAAATCATCGCACTTTTTTCATACAGAAGTTATTGGAATTTTTTAAAATCTTTTTTACATTATTAAACATTTTTTATTCCCAAAAGTTCCGTATTCACCCATTAAACATCTTTCCGAAAACATGTGCGCTGTTCATATTTGAAAAAATTCAATGTTCAACTAACATTCAGTTTCTAAAAAGTAGGTCGCAATGTTTAGGCATTTGGGAGACCGTCTTCTATGTATGCATGTTACAAAGTTGTTCGAACTGGATTATTAATTCCAAATTATATACTAAATTATTGCAAGTAAGTACTTTTCATTTAGTTTCAGTTTTAATTCATTTACCAATATTCTTGAGTTGGTTTTAATTTACTGTTTGAATTAGTATTATTGATACATTCAAACTACAAAATGTTCGTATTGATTTTCGTTTTAATCCACCACGAGATATTTTTAGTTAATAATATTAAACCAATTGGAGAATTTTGATATTGATTTGGTTTTATTTCTTTTGTCAGTTATAATGATTTATATGTTATATATATATATATATATATATATATATATATATATATATATATATATATATATATATATAAAACTTCTGTATTTCCGATGTTGTAGTGTGAGAAATATAAAACAATCTTCTTTTATTTGGTATAAAATGTTCGTTTTAATTTAGAGGAAAATAATATTTTTGTGTAAATTTCTTGCTTGAAACGATCTTTCAATAACAAGAAAATTATGTATTAAATATGAATGATTCAAAAAATTTCCAACAGAACTTACAAAACAATAAAATGACCGGTATCAAAATTAAGAAACTTCTTTTTAAATGTAAATAACTCTGAAGTTAATTAATCCATTACGCCATAATTTAGTTTTTATTTAACAACTAATATAAATACCAATTTTCTTCTTAAGTGAATTAAGAATATGATTCTGAATGATTATTTTTTTGTAATATAAACACTTTGGATCTTTAATAGTGATACTAACTTTATTGAAACTGCAAAATATATTTATAAAAAGTATCAATTTTTTTTTTTTTGATTACAGTAGCTTAACATTAAAAGTGTACAAGATACTCAAGTAAAATTTTCATTTCTAAATGTTAAATACGTGTAAGTACATTGTATATGGATGTATTGTCCAATGATGAGTCCCGACTAATCCTAACCAGTGTTTTTCGCCATGTTTTCATATGGAGAGAACCGGGGACCCACAACCTGCCCCCTAATGTCCAAGAAATCCTCTATTACGGCAGCGGAGACTTGATGGTATTGGCAGGCATCGTTTTGGATGCCCACACTCACCTCAATGTCTTTAAAAGAGGCACTGTGACTCTTGAGAGGTATAGGGAAGAAGACTTGGAGCACTATATCCACCTTTTCAGGGGTCCAATGGATTCTGATTTCCTTTTAATGGAATGACAACGCTAGGTGACATAAATCACAACTGGTCGAAGAATTTCTGGAAAGTGAGGATATTCGTCAGTTGAATTGCCCAGCCTGAAGGAGATACAAAATTACGAGGCCCTCTTGTTGCTTCCAGTGTGACGTTAATAAAACTTTAAATAAAACTCAGCCAATATTAATTGCAAGATGATCATACTTGGTGATCAAAAACATCAGTTCGTTCCAACAAATACCATATATGTACAAATAATTAATTCACTTTTACTTTATAGAATATATGCTGAACAGGGTAATACTTCTCATGTTTAATTCTCCAAATGAATCAGTGACTATATTTTCTTAAAAGAGGAGAGTCAAACAATTAATCCCTTTCTACAAGAAAACAGATGCAGTTAAAATTTGGCTAATAATTTATATAATTATTACTAAACAAATGTCAGGCCATTGAACATTATGTTATTAGGCAAAGAACTCTAAGGTGTTTCTTTACAGTAACTTTTAAAGGATTTAAAGAAGATCATTCGTCCCAGATGTGCAGCAGTTATGGCTTTTCTGGAATCACATAAAACACATATAAGAGAGTAAATTATGTTAAAAAGATGCAAGTAAGTACTAAGACAATCGTTTTGGTTAAACGTCTAAATATGGTCTCTGCAGCAAGGAGTGAATCCAGCACACATTGAGATCTACGGATCACTCTTTAGGACTTATCATCATGAGCAAGAGATGTCACATGATGAAATTATTGCTGAAAAGTTCTCTTGATCACGAATTTAACAGAATGTAAAGGCAGATGTCTACAAGACATTAGGATAGCAGCAGTTTTTTTTAGCTAAAAAATCAGCTGGTACATTACCCCGAACACCACAATGGGATGAGACCTATTGGAAAGAAACTTTTGGTTCCTTCTGGAATTTTCTTAGGGTAATGGCGCAGTTGGTTTAAGTGACACCTTTTCATTCTACTTTCATGTTGGAACACTTACCACTCACTTCGATGGAGAATTCGAAGCTATCCATTTGGCCCTCCAACAATCTGCTGCTCGTCTTGATTCTTTCTAAAGCGCTGTAATATTCTCATATTTATGTGATTACTTTATATTTTGATAATCATTTTATATTTACAGATTGAGTAAATGTCTTTAATTCCTTATCAAATACTTGAATGAGTGTTTCATATTATATAACTTTTTTTGTATCTATTTTAATGGTTATTCTGTTTACAAGTACTCAAAAAGAAACGTTCATCAACACTTTGAAACATTTTGCACTCATTGTCATAAAAACGATGCACCCAGAAGGAAAAAATATACGAAAAATAAAGATCAGAAATAATTTCGCCTCTGTTAGATGTGCAAATGATTAAAGTGTCAACCTCAATGGCTCTAATTATCTCAGGAAAAACGCATCACTATGGGTCCTTTAAAAAGTTATTCCTTTTGGGCGCAGTTTTGTATTTAATGAGAGTGTTTGATTTCGTTCCCTTATGAAATTTAGAATGCATTTGAGAAGAAAACGACTGCCGTTAAAACTTTTGATGCATTTGAGAGGGTTGCATGTAAAAATTCACTTATAAAAGTGAATGGTCATTTCTTTGTATTGTGAGTAATATTAGTCGAGCAAATGTTTCCTTAAAATTCCCATTGTATTATGCTCAGTATAATATTATTTTTAGAAAATTGGCCTCAAATGAAAAATATTCTTGAACTATCTTGTATGTATGTGTGATTAATGTATTAAATTTTTTATTCTATTTGATTTTACGACACACAAGGAAAAAAATTACGCATAGTACAGGAAATTATATTTGGAAATATCATACATCACATGTTCATTATTGCCAAAACAATTAGCTTAAAACAAGAAAGTAGAAATAACTGAGATTGTATAAGAATGCTATTGCCTTTTTACCAAATAGACCAATGTTATTCATAAATTCTTGAATAAGGTATCTAATGTATTTGGAAAATAATTAAAGTATCGAAGTGCATCACTTATAAATTGTTTGTTCAATAATTGAAACTTTTCATTATTGTAGTAAATTTTGCATAAAAATAAAAATATAAATGGATTCTGAATTATAATATAATGATAGAATCTGTTTCACCTATTATGTCAAAATATATAAAAACTCACAAATATCTTGATATATAATAAATGCAATATGAATTAAGTCTGATACAAATCTAGAGAATAAGAAGTGAATACAGCAATATGAATCAAGCGTGTATCTAAGAATTGTTAGAGATTATAATAAAATGTATCTTTTGCCTGTATGATTGATTTATGTACAATAATTTTGAAACATTATTAATATTAATCTTGGGAATTTTTATTCCTGATTAATGATGCATTCTAAAAAAGATGTATACTTTAACTTTAGAATGGAAATCTTATGGATAACAAAAATTATGATTTCGCTGAAATAAAGCGATGAAAAATGCTAATGAAACATTCTAAGCAAGCATTTTAATTATTTTTCAAAGGCGATAAAAATAAGCAATTAATTCAAAGTATATTTTGATACGCAGAACATTCCTAGGCCTTTCTTATGGACTTTATAATTTGGATCATTAAAGACAAACCTTAATTTCGACCTTATTATTTAATGATATAGGATTTGCTTTTTACTTAAATGTATCAAATTATTTTAAGAACATTATTCAATTTATATTTCCAAATAACTATTTCTGATGTAAGATTAATTCTAGATTTTCAAAAGTAATTTATAGTGAAGAGCCTGTATCTTTTTACGAAATATTATTTACTTATATCCTGAAATCAATTCAAAGGAAAATAAATTGCAAAATTCTTTCTTACACATAATGAAAGTAAAAGATACATGTTTTCTTAGATAAATAATCTACTGATTTATGTCGTGACAATTTTTATACTAGACTGACAATAAATTCGAAAGAGTAATAATTTTTTATATTTGTGTGCCTTTTATATATTTTCAAAGACGGCGTGAAAACTACCCTAGATAAAAACGATAGCGAAGAGTTTTGTTTTTTTCAGTCTTCCATTCCAAAATAAGTTTACCAGATATTAATTACAAAACTGCTTTTGATTCCAAAAAAAAAAAAGAAAACTTGAATTTTTATAAAAATATTTCAGAGGAAAAAACTAAATTCTAAAAACAGAAAGTAAATGTACGGTGGATGATTATTTACACTTCAGAATACTTTCATTGGGGAAGTAATTTTATTTGTTACAATAAATCTGTTCTAATTATAATAACCTTTTACCATTTGAAAATCATTTTAAATAAAATTGTAAGAATACTTAATTTCTTGAAAAGAGTAGGATCTTTACAAATAAATAAGTTTTTAAAATTTATTAAACTATCATGAAATATCGGTGAAGAACAATTTATGCACATACAGAAATAATTTCTACCCTAAAAATCTAATACATACTAATTAATATCTAATTATTTAACATAATTTTAATTCATTTATTAAAGTGTAATACAAGTAATAATTTTTTGTTACTTATTTATCTTAATTCAGCCCCTATATGTTAAGATAGTTCTAATTATTTATACTTTTGTAAATAATTGAAATAAATTCTGAGTATTAAGACGTAAAAGTAATTTGTTTTTCATCATAATTTATGACAAATTATATTTGATGACGACTAAAAAATTCCTTGAGCTAAGCTTTCATTACTTAGGCATTGTACAGATAAAATAAACATTGCATTTGGTTTTCATTCAAATAGGTTTGGATGTAACAACAAAAGTAAATTAAGCATAAAAATAATCAAGCATGGATAAAATGCATAGAAAGATATAACATATATTCATTTGAGCTCAAACTTACACAGTTGTTGTTAACAATTACATATAGTAGAACTGATCTTCTAAACAAATTATTACACCAATAGTATTTGATTTAAATGGCATTTTTTTTTTCAAAATGGATGCATAACTCCTTCAAAAGTCATTATGATAAAGATAAAAATAGTAGATTGATTTCTGTGAATTTTCTGAATGAATTTCTGATG
>BMAW01059915.1:0-10687 GCA_019974015.1 Nephila pilipes | reverse complement strand
TACATATTAATGTTCTTCATCACGTTTCATTTTTGGTTGGGCAAAGGATGTTTAGTGAAAGCAATCACTTTCAACTGAAAGTCCCCAAGGTTAGTGAAGAGAAACCGCGAATAGCCCAATGTCACAACCCCTCCCCAGAAATGAAACGTGATTTATCGTTGGGTACAAAAACCCAGCGTGAAATTACGATTAAAGTTTAAATGCCTACGTAATTGGACGTTATCATCAACCTGGTTACGTTCTGAATTCTAAAGCTACTTAATAAATTGCCTCTAAATTTATACCCTCTTAATAAGTAAATTTGAAACTTTCTGAATTTACTAGGCTACTCCTAAAGTCTGAATTAATACTTAACCTATTGAGAGCTTTCAAAAAAAATTATTGCTACAAAATATTTTATTAACAAACAGTTTTCAATTTCGTCTTCCTTTTCAGCCGGAGAATTTTCTTCTTCGGCTTATTCTCATTTTCAGTTCATTTTCAGTGTCTGTTACCCTGAAATGGATTGTCGTGTACATCATTTTGTAAAGATTTAAACATTAGTAAACATCATTCATACTAATATACACAATTTTCCATATAAAATTCAAGAATTTGATGAATGACGCGATGGTCAAGAGACAGAACAATGCAAAATGCGAACTTACGCAGCGCTAAGTGTTAATATTAGTCGCGATCCCTAATTACGCCACGCTGTGACCAGATGTATAACATAAATACAGTTATGAAATGATTATACATAACTCATGCAAAATAACCAGACATCTACTCTTAAAAAAAAACAAGTCAATGAATAAACAAGTGTTATACTTTTAACAAATGTTTACAATTTAAAAAAAAAAAAAAAAGTTCCAATCTTTATAACAAAAAAATACTTTCCATCGGGAAAGATCACCAACTTGGTGATTTACAATTAAAAAATTCAAAACTTCCATTAAAGTTCTCAGCTCTTAATGGAGTAAGAGCCAATGCTGTTTGCCGTATTGGAACTGAAGCCGTAAAAATTAAAGACTTGTTGTCTCAACAATATCATGTCCTCAAATCAAATGTAATAACAAGGAATAATACAACCTGATATTTGCTATTCAAGAAATCTCGGATCTGATTCAGCTTTGGCGTGAAGCTATTTCTCCTACTAGGCTCTCGGGCAGTTGAATCGCTTTTCCATTCCACATTTTTTCTATAAAGGCTCGTTCCTCTGCTGAAATATCGGATGCCCCTCCTCAAGGCCTGTTCCTACTGCGGAGATTGTAAGGACTCCTTGTGGTCTGCTCTCGTCTTGTGGCGGGGTTCTCTTCCCTCTGTCGGATGTAGGTGGCTCCTTCTGACTGTTCCTCTCGGATTGCCGTATCTTCTCGTCTTCCTCTCAACTGCACTGGAGAACGCTTGGCTGGCCTGGAATTATGCAGGGATGACGTTGGCTGCCTTTTCCGTCTCGTGTCCAACATTAAGGTCATTTTCCTTTTTGGAGGCGGAGAGTTTAGAGAGGAGGCTGAATTCTTAGATAATTGCCGTTTGCCTGGCCTATCCCTGTGTCTGCTTCCCTGCCGGCTGGGACCTATCGCTTTCCTTAAGAAACGCTTTTTTTGCATCCCACTCCCATTACTCTCAACTGAGGTCTTCCGCTTCGTTTGTGGCACTCGGCGGTCTAGCCTCGAATTACCCTTACGTCTAACTGATTGAGGTTCTGGGCTCTCCTCATATCTATCCTGCCTGCTATGTCCCGACTGAGTTTCTCGATCCTCCCTATAGACACTTTGTTCAATCAACTCCCCCTCTCTATTGCCTTTTCTTTGGTGGTAGAGTTTGACTTGGTCAATATTGACCGAGGTCTCCCTCCCATGCTTTAGAATCACTACATTGTTTTGTATCACTCGAACCACTTTGAAGGGTCCTTCGAATTTGGGCGGAAATTTCGCTACCCTCTTCTGAATTGCTGAACTAATTGGATGCGTTTCCACTAATACAAGATCATCTATCTTAACTGTCCATTCCCTTCTTCTCTTGTTGTAGTACCGAGCCTGTCTATTTTTCTGCATCTCCGTTCTTTGCTGAACTTCTGTTAAGAGTTTTTCAATATCCCTGCACACCATATCTCCATTCTCGGGGACATGTATCAGTTTTTGGAAGGGCGTTATCAATTTACGCTTTAAAAACAGTTCGGCTGGGGTCTTTCCTGTTGTTTCATGCACCGCTGTTCTAATTGCATAAGCAAACTGTTGTAGAAATTGGTCCCAAGAAGTGTGGTTTGATTGCACGTAACTGGCATTCATTTGCACTAGATTCCTATAGACTATTTCTGAAGCATTTGCCTGCGGCCTGTAAGCCGTAATTTTTATGTGCGCGATGTTCAAGGTGCGACATAATTCCTCAAATAATTCCGAAACGAATTGGGGTCCGTTGTCACTGACTACCTTAATTGGAGCTCCGTATCTAGATATATAATTTTTAAAAAGGGCAGTGGCCACTGCTTTAGCTGAAGCTTTTCGTAAAGGAATTAATTCGATCCATTTAGAAAAATTATCGACGATTACTAAAAGAAAACGATGCCTTTCGGGATTCGAGGCTGGGTACGGTCCTAGCAAATCTAAAGAAATTTGTTCATTTGGGTACGTCGTTTTTACAGAAATTAATTGTCCAGCTGGAAACGCGTTTTTATAATATAGCGCTTACGATATTCCTCATTTTAGGAAAGTAGCACGACTCTTTTATTCTGGCATAAGTTTTTCTTATGCCAAAATGACCCGCCAATGGATTATCATGGAATTCTTTCAATACAGATTCACGCAAAGTTTGCGGAATATAAGCTCGTAGTTCGTGTTTAGAAGTTGGCAGTTTTGTTTAAAAAAGAATACCATCAATTAGTTTAAAGTCTTGGGACCAATTTTCACATATTCCAGAGTTTATTGCCGAATCCTCCGGGTTTTCCAAATATCGATAAATATGACCCAACTCCGGGTCCTGTCTCTGTTCACCTTTCAGCTGTTCTCTCGACGTTAATACTAGCGAATTGATAATGGCGCAAGAGACACTCTCCAGTGCCTGTCCTTCAAAGGGTTGTCTAGATAACCTATCGGCCACCACATTCTGTTTTCCCGGCCTATGTTCCCATTCTATGTTATATTCGGCCAGCTTTAATGCCCATCTTATCATCCTACTTGAAAGATTTTTTCCGTTCGTTAACTTGGTCAGCGCTGCATGGTCCGTTACCACTTTTGTTGGACAATGCCCAAAGTACGACCGGAACTTCTGTAAAGCCCAAATCACTGCCAAACATTCCCTTTCCGTTATGGAATAATTTCTTTCCCCCTATTAAGTATTCTCGAAGCATGTTAGGATTCGTTCAACATATAATATTAAAGATTCGTTAAATGTATAATCTTTCGGATTCGCTCAATGTACTTTCTTAATCTTTATGTTAATCTTGAGTGGCAACTGTGTATAAAAATGTAGATGTCTGTCATGTTTTAGGAATGAAATAAAAAGAATTTGTCCGAAGAAGATTGCTTGTTTTTTACGTTCGTACTTTATTCGTGATTATAAATAGTTCAGTCTAATATTTTACTTTTACTTAGATATCTTTACTTAATACGATAGTTTTCAATATGGTGCCGAAATATAATCGGTAATGCGAACTTTCTACTACGCAAGCAAGTACGAACAAGATTAAACATGGCGACAGACGAAAACGTAAACAAATTACAACGCAAACGATCTACTCTTCGTTCCAAGGTTACTCGCTTAACTGGAAAGTTAAATGACGTAGACGGAATAGATAAAGCTTTCGATGTTGAACTTTTAGAGGATACTTTACAAGATTTGAAACTTATGAATGAAACTATTCACGATTTACTTAACGACGAGGATTACGAGCGGGATACAGTTGATTGTGAAAAATATTTTGATACCGCAAAGTTGGCGATTTTTAATACTAAGCGGAAGGTGAGTGCAAATATTAATGTTTCTTCTTCAGAATTTTCACCACCATCAAGTATAAATACGTCAGTAAAATTGCCAACAATTAAAATTAACACGTTTTTTTGGCGGTATTGAAGAATTTCCAAGTTTTTGGGAAAGATTTAATTCTTGTATTGACTCTAACGCTAGCCTTTCACTTGTTGACAAACATGTTTTCTTAAGAGGTTACTTAGATGGTGAAGCTAAAAGACTAGTAGATGGGATAAGTGTCATAGGTGATACTTATGAAACTACAAAAAAAATTGTTAGAAGATAAATACGGTAATAAAGATAGAATAATTCAGTCACATTTAGATTACTTCGAAAATTTGAAACCAGTTCAAGACCCATCTCCTATGGAACTAAATGATCTTCACATAGAATGTAACAGAAGGTTACAGGCTCTAAATGCTCTTGGCGAAAATACTGAAGCATATGGAAGAATTTTAGCTCCAAAAATTATCCGAGCATTTCCTACAGAAATCTGTTGTCGTTGGATTATATATGCTAAGCGTGAGAAATTGGCTGAAGGAAATATTACTAGATTGATGCAATTCTTAGCTGAAGAAGTTGAAGGTTCAGTTGAAGCACAGAAAATTAGAGGTACTCTTTCTCCTGATAATATTTTAAAATCTTCAGTAGAAAATTTTAATATAGATTTAAAATTAGTAAACAAAAATAAGAAAATTTCACCCTTTTGTGCTTTTTGTAATACATCAGGGCATTGGCCTCAGAATTGTGAAACTGTAACAGATTATAAAACACGTGTTCAAAAACTTAACAATTCTAATCGTTGCTTTTTATGTACTAACCGTGGACATAGAATTACAAACTGCCCTCGTAAAAGCACTGCACGATGTATTAAATGCAAAAAGCAACATCATGTTTCCATTTGCCCACCCCGTAACACTCAACTGCTAATAACTCATAGTGAAGTAAATCATATAAACATACCGAGAACAATTTTGACATATTTACAAACTGCTTGCTTGTATGTTACTGGCCCCACAGGCATTACTAAATTAACACGTTGCATTTTAGATGGAGGGAGCCAAGTAAGTTTTGTCGATGTAAAACTCATTGACAAACTCAAACTTAATGTTATCAATTCAAGTTCTCTTGGGGTTCAAGCTTTTGAATCACCTTTTACACAAGAACAACGTCGATGTGTTCAGCTGACACTTTCAGGATTGTGGAGTAAGCAATTAATTTTGATCACAGCTTTTGAAAGCAACAACACGTACACTATACATCCAGCAGCTACACTAGAAATAAGTCAATTTGCTCATAAGAATAAACTCAAACTTGCTGATCCACCTGATAATTCTTCATTGCCCATTGAACTGCTTATTGGTGGTGATTATTATTGGCAAATTGTTACAGCAGAATCCCCAATAAAGCTGTCAGATTCTTTTGTTATGGTACCCTCAATGTTAGGATGGATTCTTAGTGGATCAAGAACACATACTACAATCGCGGATAATACATTTGTTCATCAGTTTTCTGTGCAAGTTTCCAATGATTGTTTAAATGATCAAGTACGTTGTTTCTGGGAATTAGACTCCATAGGAATACAAGACATACAAAAAAGAAGAATGAGTGCTAGAGATGAAGAAATTTTATCAAAATTTCACAAAGATTACAAAACTGAAGATAATCGAAGAATTGTGTCTCTGACTTGGAAATCTACTGTCACACCTTTGTCTCCAAACATAGTTAATGCTAAAAACAGATTCCATTCACTTCAAAAAAGACTTTCATCCAGTAATGTTTTGAAGACACAATATTATAAATGTATGCTGAATTATATTGAACAAAAACACGTTGAAGTTTGCTCCACTGAAGAATCAAATGAAAAGCAAATGCATTACCTTCCTCATCATGCAGTTAAAAAGATAACACAAACTGAAACTAAATGGCGAATTGTATTTGATGCTTCATCTCATGATCCAGGAATGCCATCTCAGAACGACACTTTAGAAGCTGGTCCGAATCTTCTGCCTGAAATTGTTGGTTGTCTTCTCAGATTTCGAAAGCATGAATTTGCTGTTACGTGTGATGGCAAACAAGCTTTCTTGCAGTTGATCCTACACGAAAAGGATAGAGATTTTATTAGATTTCTGTGGTACATGTTAGAATTTGATTCATCTGGTACACCTTATTTTACAGATGAAATAGCTGTTTACAGATTCTCTCGTTTACCATTTGGCCTTACTTGCAGTCCATTTTTATTGTGCGCTTCAACACGAGAATTGGCAATGAAACATATATCAGAATTTCCAATTGCTGCATCAATGATAGATAAACATCTGTACATGGATGACTTTCTTGCTAGTACTGAAACTGAAACACATATTACAATGCTATATCATGAGGTCACAGATTTAATGACATTAATGAAACTGCCAATGGAAAAGTGGGCTACAAACTCTTTAAAACTAAAAGATGTAATACAGACGAATAAAGAATTTCGCAAATCTACAACAGATGTATTGGGTATTGACTGGGATACAAATGATGATACTTTGGGTAATGCCTTCAAGACATCTTTCTGTGTTGCTGGAGGCAAACCACTTACAAAACGATGGTTACTACGTTGCATCGCTAGCTGCTATGATCCATTAGGACTATTTTCACCATTTACAATCAGAGGAAAAATCTTATTTCAAGATACATGGATTCTTGGTATCAAGTGGGATGAATTACTACCAACAAACTTATCAACCATGTGGTATGCTGCAGTGAAGCAACTTGACGATATTTGCTCTATCAAAATTTCTCGCTACATTGGAATTTCTTCTCACACTCCATATTCTGTACATGTGTTTTGGGATGCATCTGAACGTGCATATGGTTCAGTCCTCTACATAGTTACTTCTCAATCAAATGTTCAAATAGTCTGCAGTCGAAACAGACTAGCACCTATCAAAAAAGTTACTCTTCCTCGCCTAGAACTCTTAGCTGCTTTAATGGGAACTCGACTGCTAAAATATTTCTGTAAGGAGGTTGATATACAACCATCTGCTGCAACATTATGGACAGATTCCAAAATCACATTAAGTTGGATTCGTAGCAACCCCAATAAATGGAAAACATTTGTGTGTACTAGGACAACGGAAATACTTCAATATACTAGAGCTTTACACTTAGAACTTGTTTCCGACTTGAGCACTGACAAAGTTCTTTTGGCTTTACAACAATTTGTCGGTCGAAGAGGACTCCCATGTACAATTTATACAGATAATGCTACCACCTTCCATGCTGCAAATAAAGAACTGATACATCTGTGGAAAGTTATCACTTCAGGGAAAATTCAACAATTTTATGCTCATAATGGCATACATTGGAAATTTATTGTACCACGTGCGGCTTGGTGGGGAGGCTGGGGGGAACGCTTGATTGGCTTAACAAAGAGATGTCTTCGGAAAGCTATTGGCCATGCTTTGTTGGATATAGAAGGTCTATCTACAGTACTGATTGGTATAGAAGCCGCACTTAACAGCAGACCATTAGTAATTGAAGAGGGAAGGGATGATAACATAGAAGCTCTGACTCCAGCTCACTTTTTGACTGGCAGAAAATTGACCACTATACCAACAAATCCAGAAAATAACGACGCTAAACTTATACAATTGTATAAAAACAGCAGGAGATGCTAGACAATTTTTGGAAAAGATGGTCCAATGAATATCTTTTACAATTACGTTCCTTTCACCATGTCAATGACCATCAAAGCTCTGTGAACTTCCAACTCGGAGATATTGTTTTGTTGCAAGAAGATGTCCTCCCAAGACACGTATGGAAAAAGGCTCGCATTAAAAAACTGATTGAAGGCAGAGATGGAAAAATTAGATCGTGCATTCTACGTACAGGTGGAAAAGACATCACTCGTCCTGTACAGCTGATCATCCCTCTAGAGATTGATCAGTGTGGGGAGGATGTTAGGATTCGTTCAACATATAATATTAAAGATTCGTTAAATGTATAATCTTTCGGATTCGCTCAATGTACTTCCTAAATCTTTATGTTAATCTTGAGTGGCAACTGTGTATAAAAATGTAGATGTCTGTCATGTTTTAGGAATGGAATAAAAAGAATTTGTCCGAAGAAGATTGCTTGTTTTTTACGTTCGTACTTTATTCGTGATTATAAATAGTTCAGTCTAATATTTTACTTTTACTTAGATATCTTTACTTAATACGATAGTTTTAATAAAGCATATGCTATGGGCCTTTCACCCTGCATCAAAACAGCCCCTACTCCTACCGAGCTAGCATCGGTGTGCAATTCAAAAGGGTCATTTAAATTAGGCAACTGTAAAACTGGTGCAGAAGTCAACGCCCCCTTTAGCGTGCCAAAGGCCTTTTGTACCTCAGGAGTCCATTGAAATTTGACCTTTTTACGCTTAAGTGCGTAAAATGGTTCACACAGTTCGGAGTACCCCCTGATAAACTTTTGGTACCATCCCGTCATCCCTAAAAATCTCGAAACTTGTCGTGCATTTTTCGGGTCGGATATATCAAGAAAGCTTTAATTTTGTTAGGATCAGTGTGCACCCCATTCTTATTTATGATCACTCCTAGATACTTCAATTCTTCTTGCCCAAAATGACATTTCTCAGCGTTTAAAGTCAACCCAGCGTCCCGTAACAACTGAAAAACTATCTCCAGGTGATGGACATGATCATCAAACGACTCTGATGTAATTATAACATCATCCATATAAACATACACGAATTTTCCTATTACCGGTTTTAATATGATGTCCATCACTCGCTGAAACGTGGGTGCTCTCCCTGATAATCCGAAAGGCCTCCTTTTGAAGGCGTACGTCCCTTTTTTTGTGACAAACGCCGTCTTAGGTATGTCCGGGGGATTGATAGCCAACTGAAAATACCCAGACTTGAGGTCTAACGTAGACATGATACAATTTTGTTGAATATTCATTAATAGATCATCGATTATTGGCAATGGGTATTTAGGGTACCTAGTGATAGCGTTCAGTTTCCTATAGTCTATTGCGAACCTATACGCGTCAGGGGAATCGAACGGTTTGTCATTTTTCTTTCTACATAACACCACAGGGGAAGAATATGGGGTTTGAATGGGCATAATAGTTCCTTCCTCCAACATTCTTTGAATGTGAAGTTCTATTATGCTTTCCTTGACTCTATCATAGCGATAAGGTAGTGATGCTACCGGAGGTTGATCTCCCGTGTCAATTTCGTGGTAGAGCACATGAGTGAGACCTGGTTGATCTGAGTATAACTCCGCGTATTTCCTAAAGAGCTGCTGCAACTGTTGTTGTTGGTTTTCCAGCAAACCAGTTCTAGTTAGGTCGATTTCGACCTTTTTTCTTCCTTACTGTCAACCTGTCGTATCTCCTCATCATTTATACTTAAGGTGTTTGTTTCAAAGTCCAGCGTAATCTTAGACGCTTTCATGAAATCCACACCCAGAACGCAAGGGTACTGCAATCCTTCCACTACATGAAACTGCCACTGTTTATTGAAATTTCTTATGCATACCGATAAGGTTACGCTCCCCAGATTTTTACATGTAGCTCCCTGCGCCGTAAATACGGGGAGGTTTGACTCTAGCTTTCTAACAAAGTGAAAATATCGATTATAAAGTTCAAGTGATACAAACGATCTCTCAGCTCCCGTGTCCCATAATGCTGTTATAAATGTATCATGTAGTATAACGGGTATATGAGGAATATCTATGGGTCTTACTTTCATGGTGTTAGCCATAACTGGAGGATTTTGCCATGCACGCGATCGGGGACCTCCCTCTATTCGATCGCCTATTAGTTTAACCTCCTGTAGTTTTGTTGCCTTGACCCTGAAGGTGGATACCTGCTTCCTTGCTGGCGATATCCATTATTATATTGCGGCCTCCTATCCTGTATTCTATCTGGAGAACGCCTTCTATCAAAATTCGGTCTACTATTACCCTGCTGATACCCTGCGCGTTGGTAGTTCTCCTGTCTATGTGGTGGGTTATAAGATGCATGACGCGACTCGTATGTTGTCGCTACTTCCAAGAGTTGGGCTTTAGTAGTGGGATTCCTAAGTTCTACATAGTCCAGCACGTTTGGAGCCAAGCGGCTCATTATGTGCTGCACTATTGTCGCCTCCGTAACCACAAAATTCAGCAACTGAGCAACTTTAAGCATTCGCAAAATAAATGCTGTTGGCGACTGACTAGTAGATCTTTGCTTAGACCCATAATATTCTACCTCTAATTCCGTGCGGTCTCTCACTGCAGGGAAAGTACGCTGTAGGGCTTGCTTTAAATTGTCGATACCTCCATCTCTACCTCTAACTAAATTTTCACCTATTACCGAGTACCACTCACGAGCACGACCTGTGAGATGATTCCTCAAATATGCCGGTTGAAGGGCCTCCGGTATGTTGTAAAAGCTAATATTATCGTCCAAGCTAGTCAAAAAGTCATTAACATTCCCAGAACCATCGAAAAACTCAACGAAAAACACGGCCGCTCCTACTCCAGGGGTGGGAACGGTTGGGCGCCAGTGTAACACACGGTCGATCCGGGCGTCATCTTGTGCACTCACTAATTTCAAATATTAAATACTACGACACAAATAATTACAGAACCACCAAAACAACTTTCACAATTTATTAGTATATATTTACTATGACACCAATAATTATGCTATCCAGGTTAAGTTTTCTAACGCCTTAGTTCAACCCACCAATAATAAT
>BMAW01059909.1:465-15316 GCA_019974015.1 Nephila pilipes | reverse complement strand
TCATTAATGTCCATATTCAACCTAATCATTGATTCCCAACGTACTTTTGTTTGGAGGGTACAATGGACACGCTCAATTTTTCCAACATCAAAGAAAGAGACCAATACGACAGTGAAAGTTTGTTCACCTGGGCATTCATCATGTTGGACGGACACGCAGATTAATTTTGTGATACTTGTGAGGTATAGGGTTGAAATCTTGGAGACCAGCGTTTATTTGTTTAAGCACGTATTTTTATGGATGACAGTGATCTTCCACATAGGGCTCATTTGACCGTTTCTGGAAAGTGAAATCATTTACCGGAAGGTTTGGAAGAGTCAAATATCCCGACCGTAATTCTACAAAGTACATTTGGGACTCTTTTGGTAAAGAAATTGGTACTCACCTTTTCCCTCTCAGAACCATCCAAGAACAGAAAACAGCATTGCTGGAAGAGGGGAGCTACCTGCCCCAGGGATTCTAAGTTGTCTCATTTTCAGCTTGAACTAATGCTGTGAGAACTATATAATGAGGGGACCATGCTCATTGTAATTATTTATATTTTCCTTCATCTCGAAACCTCTCTTTTAAACTTCTCTACGCTGACGAGCCGTATTCATAATCATGCTCGTGTACCATAACTATTGTATGTTTTTTGTTATATCAATCTATAAATATGCTTGATTTAATCAAAATGTGTCCAGTACTTCCAGAAATAATCAACCAAAAGTGGCAATTTCCTTAATTTTGAGCATCAGTGTAGATAAGGGTCGAAATAAATATTTTCTTTTTAGGTATAACTGTTTAAAAACTATTGAAATGTAAATCATACATTATTCATATTCCACTAGGAGTTGCAATCGATTTAAGGTAAGGAAAATGTAACGGGATACTGCCAATGTAGAAAAGAATATGTGGCGTAGGTAATTAATTTTATTATTGAAATTCTTTACAAAAACTGTCGATCTTACGGAAATGTTAGTGGTAGCTCAAACGAAAGATACGCGAGAAGTAACATAACAGCATAAAGGTTTCATAAGTAGTTTTCTATATGTTCGCCTTGCTTCAGGTCCAACACGTGATACCGTGTTAAAGCATGATTCACAGCGGCGTGTAATTTCATGGTACCGATATTGTGTACTTCCAAGAAGGTGTAGTTTTTCAAATCCTCCTAAGATTTTCTACATTTCCTTGATAAATTTTATGTTTGAGGTAATTCCAGAACTAAAAATCACATGGTAAGATTAGCTTCTACCAGAGAGCGAAGAGCTTCATCATCAACTGAGACAAGTGACTTCCTACGAACCTTAATCTTTTAAGGCATTGAAATGGAACTTTTCGAACCATATCTATACAGTTAGCTCTTTGGCATTACTACCACCAAATGCAGTATTGGTATTGAAAATATTATGAGCCGCACTATTACCCAATTTGGACTGGCACAAAAATAATCTTTAATTCATTAATCATCGCTATTACATAAAAATATTGAGAAAAGTTGCTCTTCTCTAAAAGATATTAAAAATTAAATTAACTTACTGAACACTATAGGAACTTTATAGAAGCTTATTAAGAACTTTAACATTATAACTTTTAACTAAACATACTCGTATACCTAATCACCTAATCAGTTCGACAATAATAATCTTGGTGTAACGTTGGATAAAAAACTCACTTTTAAACAACACGTTCTACGAATTAAAAAGCAGTATAATTCTGCAGTAAATAATATTTTCCCCCTTATTTCGCGTAAATCTACATTAAGTAGACGTAATAAATTGCTTATCTACACCCTGATACTAAGACCTATCCTGACCTATGCTAGCCCAGTCTGGTCGCATTGTGCTGACACAACACTGGAATTATTAGAAAAATCCCAAAATTCCACCATTAGAATGATAGTAAGATCACACTGGTACATGAGAAACACAGACATCAGACACTCAATTAAACTTCCAACACTTAAAAACTTCATTAAAAAATTATCAGGAAATTTCTACCAAAAAATTGATACCTCGAGCAATAAAACCATTCAAGAAATAGAAAAGTACACCCCACTCAGAAACAACCCACAACTACACAGACCACGAGAAATTTTCATTCTTTAATTTCACTTATATTATAAAAACACTGGTACACAAGCACACTCCTCACAAAATCTCACTCCTATGCACCCACCTATATATACAGAATTAACACACCACACCATCGACCAATCACAGAGCGCGCTCTCACTGCGACCAGACTGAACAAGTAAGTAGGAATCCAATAGACTACTGCTGCAATATCCTAAGCCTAAACTCATGAATTTCAACCATCTTCTCTTTTGGATTAATTTTAACAACACTAGTACTTCAACTAGTGATATTCTAATATTAATAATATATATTCAGCATATTTTTCAAAATTAATTTCATATTATCTAAAAAGCTATTGCACTGTAATTTTATTTTATTATCTTAATATCTAAATCTTAACTTCTGGGCAAGTGTAAAACCAAAATTCAGTCTCACCTCAAATAATAGCCAATTCACAGGGGATTAAAGCCCGAGAGGGTTATGTTCCCCGACAAAAATAGTCGGTTTGGTTTGGTTCGACAATAATCAGTGATCAGTTCGCGAACGATAAGAAATCCGATACATTTCAAATAATACAGGACGTAACACTTGAAAACCATTTTCCAAATTTGTCTAGGGGAATTCGGACAGAACTTAAAAGGTAACTTTCCTTTTAATTTTTACACTGCCAGTTCTTAATATGCAGCATATTGTTGAGATTAACCTCATTTTTTATGCGTTATCTCATTTTGAGAATAACCATATTTTTTTATGGGATGCACTTTATTTGACTTACAATTTGTGCAATGTCATTACTTTTAATATGTGCAACATGCAACCTTTTATAATTCACTGTTTTTCTTAACATATGCAATTTCTTACTCTCTCGAGGTTTGCAAAATTATCAAAAATGACTAGAGAAAAAAAAAGTTGAATAAATAACTGTTTATATGATAGGAAATAGATGTCATCCTTTATAAAAGTACGTAAATATAGTGTAGGGAGCATTTAAGAAAATTTAACATTCAATATCCTTCTAGGCTGTTTGTAAAACATCCATCTGAGATAAGATAAATTGTACTTTTTTTCTCAGTTTCATTTTCTGTCTAAAAGAAGATATATTTCGATTCATTCTATTTATTCAATATAAATAATAGAAATATCAGTTCTTCAAGGTAAGCTTTTCTTATTCTCGTTTATTTCTTGAATTTAATGTATTATATAGAGTAAGATTTGCATTAAATTCAAATTCAATGTGGTGAAAAGTGAACTTTCTTAAATTTTAACCATTTCCAAAGATTATTTTAGCTTAATTTTATACATATTTAATATTAAGGAATTTTTGAAGGAAAAACATGAGTTTTAAATGAAAACTAACGTTCTTTGAAAACTAAGCGAGATTTCTCAGTTTTTCTTTTAATTCGTTTGAATTTGTGAGAAATTTTGTTGTATGAAATCTAGCACGTGAGAATCATGAATTCTTACATTTTATTTCAATTTTCAAAAAGAAAATTCTAATTTGTTACTAAATTCTATTATATTAACATAATATGAGTGTAGAAAATTATTTTTGTAGAAAATATGAAAGAAAAACATTGTTAATATATATATATATATATATATATATATATATATATATATATATATATATACATATATATATATATTACATATATACATATATATATATATATATATATATATATACATATATATGCTATTAGCGATGCCCTTGGATGAATCATCTATTCATTATACCTTCGTACCAACTTTGTAAACATACCTAGTACTCTTATTAAAAAAAAATTTAATACAAGTAGCATTCGCGTTACAAACTCTCACATGAGTATATTTTGAAGATTCAATAATCCACTGTCAAGATCATTTCTAAATTTGCCATAAATTCTTATCAATAAGCTCCCTTTTAGAGAAAACGCTTCCTCTACTTTTAAGTTCAAATTGAATTTTCTTTTCATTATTGGATATATTCAGTATTCAGAAATTTTTGTTTGCAAATTTAATTATTAGGGAGACATATTTTCGGATTTTTTGGGAACAGTTTCAATAAATGAGTATACTTTAAGATCTATTATCCTGATATTCGAAATTTTTTCTGTTCTAGAAAGAGGTAAACATATTTGAATTTTACGGTAATTTTCCTTATCCGTAAAATATTCGAGAAAAGAATGAGCATTCAAAAACTATTTTACTTTTCGATAACTTTTTGAGTTAGTGACTACGAAATGGGAAATTTATAACTTTTAATATCATTGAAGGATCTTTTTGCGCAAATTAAAATGTAATAAATGAAAATTCTACATATTTATTCTATTGCATTCATTATCAACTAATATCGTTACTGATCTTTTTAGTTTGTGTAAAAATTAAAGATATTCCAATTACATTAAAAATAAAAATAAAAAAATTATCTACTGACTTTAAAAACTGATAGTCTTGGAAAATAAAATGAGTTGTTATATAAGACAACTTATAATCTCATAAAGTATTTTAATATTAAACTCTTACTATTTATTATAATTTTCATTATATTCAAATGCACGGTTAAGTAATTTTTACTGCATTCAATAAAAATAAAGACATTGTTTGAAAAAATATTCTCTGTATGATTTTGTAAATTTTTTCCAATTTTGTTCAAAAAGTAATTAAATCAGGATTTTCAAAATAAACAAAATTTAAAAATGAAATAAATTTCTTAAGAATTTAAATCAAGATATTTCCTGCTTAGCCCCCTTCAAATAAAGAACAGATACTATTATTTAAATGTATTATTTTTAGATATTTTTAAAAATGTACTACTCGAATGTAATCATAATCAGGTACACAGAAATGTTTTTTTTAATTGAAATCATGACTTCAGAAGAAAAAGATTTCAAAAAATTTGCAGTAACGATAACACAATTAAAATAGGTGAAAAATACCCAATTTTTATATATATTTTTCAGGTTATCAACGAATATCAGAACCATTGATTCAAATATTACATACTGGCTTAAATTTTCATCCAGGCTTATTCAATTCACGATAAACTCTCGAAAATGCACGCTCCTTTTTTCTAATGCACCATCTTTAATGTAGTAAGGGCACAATAATCGAGTTAAACAGCAAATTCATTTCTGGAAATTATTGCTGCATAATGTCGTCAATACGGTTCTTCTCCTATTGGTACTGAAAAATCCTAAATTTAAAATGATGCTACAAATAGATTTTAAGTCTGAACTATTTTTAAAATCGTTGAAGTAACTTATGGTTATAAATGCAAATTAAGATATTCTCAAGAATAACCAATGGAAAGGGACATACTCGTATCTTACAAGAAAGTTTATGCAATAAGGAATTTTCATAAGTAAAGTAAAACACAGGCAAAGAATACAGAAGATGTCGCTAATTTAGGAGTGCAGATGAAATTCGAATTACACTTAAAATAAGATGGAATGGCATACTCGTATTTTCTAAAAACATACTGTTCAAATTTTATGGTAAACTTCGATCATTGTATCACAATGGTTGAGGTGAGACGTATTTCTTTCATTATTTAACTCTACGGCCATTTTAAAGTCTAATTAAATTGTCAGTAAGTTCAAAACTCCAAATGAAGATACGCAAGAGAAATACAATACAGTTTATAAGCTCTCAACATAAAATACCTAAGATCTCTCTCGAATCCCTCTTAACTCAGTTCAACTTTAATTTATGCACTTACAAGCTAAAATTTTAGCTTACCAAATAGCTCATTCCTATTCTCCTGAGCTTCTTGTTTATTATAAAATTCAATTCTTGTTATTGTCTTAACTAGGAGTTACTTCAATCCAAATGAGTAATTTCGCCCAATTTCCTTCAATCTACACACCTAACAACTTATTATCATCTGTCTCTTTTCTGTTTCCTTTCAATTTTATTTCGCTTATATATCATTGTCTCTAATTCAGTTCACTACTCTTCTTATCTTTATCTAATTTTCCTAATCAAGTTTCATTTTGATTGGGAAGTAATTGTAATTTTGTACAATTCAAAATTATCAAAAAGGTAGGATTAGTGAAGAGAAAATAACGAATAGCCCAACGTCACAAAGGTAGCGAGATGTAAGCTTTGTTAATGTGTGAATCAAGTCGCTCATTGAAGTCATACCCCAACCAAAATGTGGAATAAGTAAGATTTTCGATATGAAATTAAGCCAAAATTCGAAGTCAGTGTGGTGGGGTAGCAACTCAGATGCTGACCTTTGCACTTTCGTGGCTATTTTGTATTCTCTACAGTAATTGAAGACAAACAAATTTCTGAAAACTAACTACGTAAACTTGAGATAAAAGAAAATAGAAAGAAGTTATATTAAAGTTTGAAATTTAAATAAAAAAATAAAAAGAAAAATTGTGTGAACAAAAATATAATTAAGTAAATAAATATATAGCGATGTGTGTCACCCATAACTATATGAATAAGGATTATGTATGTAGTATCATTTTATAATACTATATCCTTTTTTTTGTATATATATATCGCTTAATTACTTATAATAACCAACTTTTCAAATCTGCTTGACTTAGTAAAAAGAAAACGTATAAGACATTACAACAGTAAACTACTTATAAATGAGTTTGAGAGGACATTTAAGAGTTAATTGTTGGTTATTCTTATAGTATTCAATCATTTATTTGCTCTTTATATTTGTCAATCCATGTGTGTCTATTACTGCTACAATAAATGCTGTGCTTGTGTTTCATTTGCATTATATAATTATGTCGCTACAACCGATGACAATAGTATATAAAGTCCACAGTCATTAGGCATTTGATTATTTTGTTAAACTGCATGATTTTTCAGTGAAATTCAAAATCGATTAAAAACATTTTCGATTATCAATGTCTGCCGTATGTCGATATGTTTTACTTTTCTATCTAGGGATTATTAAGGTCATCCAAAGTTTATCTATGGTAGACTTGTAACCTTTTCTGCTTTTCGTCTGGTTTCAGACTAATTTACTATCGAAATAAAAAAAAAAAAAAAAAAAAAAAAGATTTCTAAGCACTTCCATTTTTGTCATCAAGAAATTGCGAGTTGCATTAGTTTTCTTTAAATCAGGCAATATTTCTTTTTCTGTATCAAGGACTGCAGAAGAATTTTTTAAATTTTGATGTTACATAGTTACATAGATGATGTTTTTTTGATGATATTATTGTACCAATGGTATTTTTAATGCATTAATGCAAATGTATCATTACGTTCAATTACGTAGAATACCTACATCAATAATTAGAAATGCTTCAATTGTATGTCTTAGGTTATCATTCTAACTGAAATCTTTAGTAGTTTTCACAAAGAATTTTCAATGCTTTCATTTACCCTTTGAGAATTAGTAATTATTATGTTATAACATTGTGTATTGCTTGTGTTAAAAAGTTCAAAAATATTCAAATAAATTAATAAAGAGAACAATTAACGATTTTCGGAATTGTTTATTTTGAAATGATTTTATTGAATTTATATATATATATATATATATATATATATATATATATATATATTATTTATTACGTTTCATTACAGTGAAATAGCTAATGTTATTTTATCTAATTCTCTAAAAAGACGAAGATAATTAATGTTCTAGTACAATTTTTTATTTCATAAGTCTAGTAAGTTTTAATGGAATAGGAACTGATTTTCCAGTAAAGTTTCCATTTACAGTTCTGCTACAATAGTAATATAAAATTGCCTCAGGAGTTGCTGTATTCGCTTATGAAATTCTCATTAAAAGAACTTCTTTTCGAATTAAGTTTTGTCGAAAATCGCTTACATTTCGCTTCAATCAGAAATAAATTTCAGTTATTTTCAGTAAGGATTTTATTTCCATCAGATGTAGTGATCAGTTATCTCCAGACACATTTTATTAGCGACAATTTTGGCGATTAAAAGGTATAGCCGGTACAATTTTCTTTTCCTGATAATGTTTTCAGAAGTTGAATCTTTTTCATTTAGCCTTTCATTAATCTCAACACACACCAGTTCATAGAACAGAGATTTTTAAATTATATATATATATATATATATATATATATATATATATATATATATATATATATATATATATATATAATTATGTGATAGATATTATTATATATTTAATAATATATTTTAAAGGATATGCCGCGGTAAGAATAAGAAGTTCAATGCTATGTTTCAGAAATTTTGTACCCTTCCCAAAGGAAAAGCTAAAAGGGCCAAGTGAAGTAGTTAAATTTAGAAAAAAAATTGTTTCAAACCCTCAAGATGAAAGATAAATGCCACTTATGTCGAGAAAAGTACATTTACCGAGTTGCGGTAAATTAGAAATAAACTCATATATAATTGACAATGTTTATTACAGAAAAGAAATTATTTAAAGTAAACCGTAGACAACCAATAAGTACCTAGAATTTCTTTTGTGCAACTCTTCAAACTGTTAATATGGTTCTTGAAGTATTTTTACTACATTTTTAAGTAAGGAGAAATTAGAAATTTTATTTTTTGAAAATGTAAGCAATTTTTGAATACATAATAGTGGTCTGCCTTTAAAAAGATAATATAAGTAAGCTATTAAATCTAGGATATTTTTTTCAAATATTTTATTTTCAAAATTGCCAACTTCTTGGAGCCGTTTTCTCTAAATATAAAGCAGGATGAATTCCAAATTAAGAAAAAATATTTTTGAAGATCAGCAGACCAATTTTGTTATAATAATTTCGAAAATTTATTCAATTTTACTGTATTTTCGATTATTTTTTCCACAGTTTCCTGACTACATATAATTTAAAATGATACGCAATACATTAATTTCATAAATTTTAATGATTGAATGTATTAAATGAGTTTCATACTTTTGAAAATTTTACATACGATGGGAAAAAGGAGCTTGTATAATTTGATTATTCTTATTATAAAAGTTCTTAAAGTATATTTACATAATAAAAGCATTCTAACACATCATTACGTGCCTCTAAAATTAAGTAAACACTAAAATTTTAAGAAATTTTTTATTTAAAACAAGCTACATTCCATTCATAAATATTACATTATAGCAAATTACGCACTTTTTTAAGAAGTTGTATTCGTTCTAATGTAAATTTATTGAAATGACATTCTGATATTTACTAAGCGTATCAAGTGATTTATGCTTTGTAATTCAATGTAATATTCAATAAATTTGTCTATGTAATTTATAGGTTTCTTAGTTGTAAGGTAGATTGAAAATGAATGGCAAGTGAACTCATGCGAGTTCAGGTGGGGAGTGTTGCCTAATACCCACGCCATTGTGCCGTCATTCTGCCAGAGGGCGCTGCTTGTGCACGATGAGCTCAAAAAGGCGTTGCTTGTAAGCGAAGAGCACAGTGGCAGAAGTCAAAGTGTTTGTTGTGGGAGGCGGAGTTAGCTTAATAATATATCGATTTTTGATTTGTTATTTTGTTAAAAACAAACTTGTTCAGTTTTGTGAAAATTCTTATTGCACCAATCCTACACTTGAACCACCATCTGCAACAAAGAAGTTGTATTCGTTCTAATGTAAATTTATTGCAATGACATTCTGATATTTACTAAGCAATTCTGAGTTTTCCTTAAGCAAGTTGAAGATTTCTATTCAAAACAATAATTTTATTTCTGTCTATTAAAGAAAAATATGTCCAAAATCAAATTTCTGCTGCTTTAACTTACTGTTAAAAATTTTACAAATGATTCGAAAAAGGAACTTGTACAATTTGATTATTCTTATTATGAAAGTTTTTAAAGTATATTTACAAAATAAAAACATTTCTTGACACATCATTATGTGTCTCTAAAGTCAAATTAAAATAAACAAACTTTTAAGTAATTCGGCCTTCACTCGTAATTTACAAATACAGGGCATTCGAATTAAATAAGTATTTGGGTTTCTCTATTGGAATAAAACTAGATCAGGGACACTATTTTTTCGAGTATGTCCTTTCTATTTTTGAAATAAAAATAAAAATAATTCACATCGTGTCCGCTATAGAGGAAAATGACGCTGTGCTGCAAGTAATTTGTAACTGAAGAACACATTTAACAATTAATATCAAACTAAAAGTTAATGTGCAATAGCTGGATGTGAAACATCATATGAAAGCGGAATTAATAAGTTGTGAACGTAATAAGTTGTGGTCCCCATTATTGCGGTACCTCGCCCCCTGGAACGTGCCACATTACCTTTTTGCAACCATTTTTGCCCGCATAGGTACCTGTCCGCAGATATTCGATGCAGAAATCAACTTGCTATTCTCAGTCCGATCACCATACCCAGGTGTACTCGTCTGTCTGCTGGAAATGCCTCGGTCTTTGGGGTCCAGGCAATCTCAGTACTAAACGTTTCCTTTGCGATAGGAAAACAATATGCAAGAAAATTACTATGGCCGTCAGAACAGCAGAATTATTGTCGATATTCTATATATTTCTTCCCTTATATCTCGTTTCACCTGTCCCATAATACAACGTCCTTCGCATCATTTTCATAATTCTGTTCACTGTATTTACACTGTAATTTGTATATTTTTCTGAGCATGCATTTATGGTGTTTCATTTTCACTATCACGTAATGTATCTAACCAATCATGTTTTGGGCTTTTATTCCCTTACATTTATTAATATGTTCGATATCTTTCACAGGAAATTGAAAAATGTCTGAAATTTCGAGAATCCAAAGAATCAGAGGCTTTCCTTTTCCGAAAGTAGATTGGTTTATAAAAGAACACATTGAGGAGACCCTGGATTATGCTTCACGTAATGGGGACATTATCATTTGTTCCTATCCTAAGACAGGAACGACCTGGCTTCAGTACATCATTCTTCAAATAATCTCGAAAGGAAAAGATTTTCCGTCTTTAAATGATGCCCTTGTCAAAGTGGTACCATTCATGGAATTGACAGGTAAAGGCCCTATTGAAGAAATGCAAGGCTTAAGGATCTACAAACACCATTACCCGTTCGACATGATCAAAAAGAACAAAAATGCCAAGTACTTGTACATTTATAGAAATCCAGAAGATACTCTTGTCAGTTATTACCACTTCATGCAAAACTTAAGGCATGAAAAAATCGACTTTGATCAGTTCTTTGAAGAGTCTCTTTCAAGTGAAATAGAATACGGACGTTATTTCGAACATGTTTTGTCATTTCTAGCCCACAAGAATGACGAAAACCTGTTACTTATCTCTTATGAAAAGCTGTATACCAACAGAAAAGAAGAATATCTCAGGATAGCAAAATTTCTAGGAGAAGAATATTATCAGAACCTTGCCGAAGATGAGGCACTTATGAAATTAATTATGGAGAATACTAGCTTCGATCACATGAAAAAGAATCTTCCATTTGTGCACCCACAGTCTAAAGAGAGTTCAGAAGAACCCGTGAAAACAGTCGATTTTTTTAGAAAAGGTGTCATTGGCGATGGAAAAAATAAAATGTCGCCAGATCAGATCAAAAGACTAAAAGAGGTTGAAAATGAAATTATGAAAGGAACAGAAGTACTTGAAGAATGGAATGCAGAATAATTTAGATAAGTTTTCATGATTATATGCTTTGAAAAAAACATAATTTTTTTCTTTAGACGATTTTTTTTATAATATATATATTAATTCACCGAAATAGCTAATAAAGAATAATTTGTAAAAAAAAAAAAATCTTAAGCTGTTTTCACTTTTTACAACAATGAAAGTAATAGTAAATTAATAGTAAAAATTTCATTTTAAGCAAGTTGGGGAATACCGAACTGACAAATTTTTATTTAGCTTGTAATGACTATTTTTCGTTCCTTAATTAAACGACCATTGCTCCTTTTAATTAAACAGTTCACAACCATCTGAACTTCAGTGGAAGATGAGCAAGAGTAAAATAAAATACTTTATTATCAATGAAACTTAGATAAGGACGCTCTTTCTCGAATCCAACTTAATGCGTCAATTCTAAATTAAGATCAATTATTATAATTCTTAGTTTCCAAATTCACTCGTTCTGATTTAAACAGCTTTATAGAAACAGCCGATTCTTGTCTATAAAATCTAGAATTCGCTTTAATCTATAGAACTAATAAGGTGTTTCAAAGTAAATTATAAATCGCTATCAACAAGTCGTTATCTTTTATCCCCACTTCATTTTCTTTAATTCTATTTCATTTATATATCATTATCTCTAATTCACTTAACTTCTATTTTTATCTAATTTATCTAATCACGTTTCATTGTGGTTGGGAAGAAATTGATATTTTATGCCATTTAAATTATTATAAAGTCCCTGAGGTTAGTGAAAAGAAAATCGTGAATATGTCAACCCAATGTCACAAATTTTACAAGTTTCAACTAATTGTTTTGCTTAGAAATAACTACAATTCTTTTGTCACAAAATGTATTATTTATCATCACAGAAACAAATGATTTGATAAGTATATTAGCCGATAAATGAAAAGATTTCCAAAAATGTTCTTGATTAAAAAATATACATTTATTGGATCATTGATTATCAAATTATCAAATTGATTATCGTGGATTATCCTTATACGGTTTTGACTGATGAGACAAATAACTCAAGTAATGATGACTTTTTTTAAAAAAAAGTAAATAACTTTTTGCATTTAAGCATAAATATAACTTTGAGCTTATTTAAAATATTGTATATTTTTTCCAGAATTAAAAAAAATATCTAATCTAGTATTATTTTTAATTTTGAATGAAACTTAGTGATTTATTCTTTTAAATCACTCATTGTTTTTCAAAGCATAATATATTTTATTTTTATTTTATTTAGCAAATACATACATATCTAATATCGCAAACTAGACATTACAGGTTTTATTTCAAAATTGTAACAGATAAATGCTTTATTGTTATATTGGAAAGATGATTCTTCAGAATTCGACTTCATAATAAATTATTGCGTAATTTTGTTTTCACTATTTCTATAATCCTCTTTTTTTTCAAGCAATAATTCAGTCTTAGTTGATAAAATCACATTCTTTACGATATGAAGCGATTAAGCTTGATTTTTTGGAGATCATTTCAAAAAACACGCAATAAATAATCTGAGGCAGAAATTCATTGGATGTATTTCAGATACAAGATATGTAGAAGGATTTGTTTTATTCCTCTTGCATAATTCAGATACTTAGTATGTTACGTTGGCTCTAATACCTAGACAAAGTAGCTTAAAATGGCCGCAAACAGCGTTGTACGTGAATAGTTTTTTGAGGCGGCTCACAATATACTGGAGTAATTGGTTCTCAAACCTCATTTGCCAAAAATAATCTTCTTTATTATAATATATTCAGCACATAGTTAATTTTCAATGTCATTATCTAACGATTGACATTGAAATAATTTGATGTAACCTTCTTTAAGGAAACTGACTTCTTCATTGATCTCTTTGTTTCCTCCCTCCTTCAAGGTCACAGAGGAAACGTTAACATTACTGTTCGACTTCTTATTAGAAAAAAGACCCATGGTATCGCATCATGGCTAGGACTAAGCAAAGTCTCATGGGAGACTCGGGTTCGTCGGCTGGCTGCGCTATAGGCAATTCTACGGCATCGGAGATGCCCTCGTTAGAGATGGAGATTTCTATTGAAACTCCAAACCAAACTCCTTCACTAGATGACAATATCAAAAAATGCCAAAATGTCCAAATCACATTGAGGCATACACCGAGACTATCCAAAAAATTACTGAAATAGAAGTTATCATCAAAAAAGCCCAACTACTCCCATTCTTATACGGACCACAGGATCATGATCTTCATAGAGAAGAACTGGCCCGATGGATGGAAGAACTAAAGAAAATTGAAGGTGAGTTGAACCTTACTATTCCTTGCCCAATTAATGGATGTATTCATCATGCACAAATAGCTCAATTAAAAAATAATTGTAACTTAAACATTATTCCAACCCCAACTAAAAATCCAAATTTAAATAAAAAACGACAACTAGAAATAAGCACAGATGGTTTTAAAATACCATCCAAAACTGCCAAACCATCTCAACCAATAATTAATTCTCCAGCCATAAACGAAACGCTAAATAAATTTAACACTTTAAGAATCAATAACCAAGTGGACGTTGCGGAGGCTATTCCCCTACCCATAGAAAAAATTCCACCAGTCATGCTACGCATAACTCAAAATTACAACCTACTCCTCCAAGAAATTCACCGAATAGCTCCAGCAGCTATTAACAAACTATCCGGGAACTACATCAAAATATTTCCCGACTCTTCGGATGAACATAGAGAAATTACTAGATACCTAAAAGAGCAAAAAATGGAGTTCTATATTACCCAACCTCCAAATGAAAGACCACAAAAAATTGTTGTGAAAGGATTACCAATATCATCAGATATTGATGAAATAAAAGACTCCCTCGTATCACAAGGAGTAGTAGTCGAAAAAGTGGCACAGTTAAAAAGATTTAAAACTAAGCAACCACTCCCAATATTCCTAGTTGAAATAAGGAAAACTGAAAATGCCACAGACATTTACACAATAAAACAAGTAATGCACATCCAAATTCAAATAGACGATTTTAAAAGAAGACCAGGAGCAACGCAATGCTACAATTGCAATTATTTTCATCACTCCTCGGTCAACTGTGAAATGAAAACACGATGCCTAAAATGTGGCCAAAGTCACAGTACTCCTAACTGCAGCATCAAAGAAAAACAAGAAAATCCTAAATGCATTAACTGCAATAATTTTGGCCACGTCGCCTCGTGGGAGGGATGCCCCTCTTTTCCAAAAATCAGGAAGGGACAAACTACCACGAAAACCAACAA
>BMAW01059906.1:0-11968 GCA_019974015.1 Nephila pilipes | reverse complement strand
TCGATCCAAATCTTGATACAAAATACTGATAAATTTAAAAGTTACAATGAGCTGAAAATAAAATTTATGGGAAAGACTATTCTCACCACTTACCTTACTTTCTGTGATAGATTCTCCCATGAAAGAGTCATGCACAGCAGCCCTGTGGGAAGTGGACAGACTGGACTCGTCCGCCTCATAGGCCGAAGCGAGGCGCGTCTTCTTCGAAGAAAAAGTGATGCTGTCATCTTCCAGTTCTGCCGCCCTCCTCGTCGTGCGATGAATGGACATGGATTCCTCATCAAAGGATGAGGATGTTAATTTCGACGTAACAGAAGTGGTCCGAATAGAGGTGCTGGTTTCCATCACGCCGTCTGTAAGCAAGAACTCTTAGAGAATCCGTATATGACTCTTTAAAAACAAATAAGATTAATATTAAGGCCCCTTAGTTAGACAATATCTATCGATTGCCGCAGTATCCCCTCACCATTACTTATAAAAACAAAAATATCTAAGAGGAGAGAAGTTTCCTGTTTTTCAAAGCTTCTATGTTTTAAGTATGATTAACTTCCTGGGCCACTGCTTTTTATAGAAGGGGGGCGACAAACAACAATAAATACTAAGAATAGTTTTATAACTGAGCACTGTGAGACTCTCGATCCTTATTCAGAATGAGTAACCGATGAGTAATATTAGAATGAGTGCCTTTATACACCATGTAAAGCAATCGTATTGTTACAAAAATGTCTATCTCGCGTGGGTGTACGAGTGAAATCAGTTGAACGAAGAGGATAATGGCGAATGACTCTTAGGAACAATAGGAACAAAGACAGTACTTGCACAGATCATCAATACAGATACAAAGCAGTACTCGTAATAATAATCACATTACTTTCAATAATATTCAGCACTCCAGATTACTTGTTCGTATTACGAAAAAATCTCCAAATAATACTACACAAAAACACCAATAGTTTCCGGCAGTCCTGACAGATTTCTTAACAGATTTCTCCAATAACGCTCCCAGTTCGATAAAAGAGACAAAAGAAGATGTTTTCTGAATAAACTTCCTGAAATTATGTTCCTCTCTTTGACTTGTATGGATACAAACGCGTAGGAAAAAGTATGTAAGCTGTTTCTCGCTGGGTCAATACCGAATTGATTTGCTCATGCTTTGCATCTCTTCGTATTTATAGCTGTTCTGGACAGGTGTGAAGTCACAAGGAAAATTCGGGAAAAGTCCATAACTTTCACCCTAATCGAGATATTGATAAGATTCCAAGCATTTTCGAGAAACATCGTTTTGTCATCAAAGTCGCCACGTTGTTCGCCCAAATGGTCGTCAACTTCGTCCCAAGCTAAGGAAAGCGTTCCTTTAAGTTTTCCTTGGTGACCGACGAAATCTATAAAAATGTCACTTTTCCCTTATAAAAGTAGCGTTGCAGTGAAACATTATTGTAGGTTTGTCACAATATAATGTGGTTTGGAATCATCTATATAGAAGATATTTTATTTCTTGATAGAATGTGACGGTTTTTTGCAAATAACACTAGCACGTATGTGAGGTAGGTGGCTAGAAAAGTAAGTTATGTCCAAAAAAGCATACTTTTTCCTACGTGTTTGTATCCATACAAGTCAAAGAGAGGAACATAATTTCAGGAGGTTTATTCAGAAGACATCTTCTTTTGTCTCTTTTGTCGTACTGGGAGCGTTATTGGAGAATGCAATTCATTTGTCAAAATTATTTTCCTCAGCACATATTCTGAGTTCATCATAATTGACCTTTAGGATTATCAATCACATTTTGAACAGCACTGATAGATGAAAATTGAAAGTCCTGAATGATGCCCTATCATGTTTTCAGCTTTCTGTTCAGCATTCTGACTGAAAGGTGAAGGTTGGTTTGTAGGTTTTATTCACGTCGCACTAGAAGCAACAAGACGGCTATTGGAGACGGATCTCGTAATTTTGAACCTCGGTCAAGTGACGAGGGCGAATTGCTGCCCTCTGAATTGCCCCCCCCCACACACACACTTCTTCAAACTTCTACAACATGCCAACGACTGAAAGGTGAAAGACACACAAAAAGTGCCTTTTCTTCAGATATATTGCACAATGATTCGAGATTCTCTTACAAAATGTCATTGGATTGTAGAAAGAATCCCTTATAGTGAGAAAATAAGCCAGAAAATCAAAGACATCCTATTAGGTTATCGCATCAAATCTTTTAAGCTCATTTTTGTACAAATTTTCTAAAAGATATTTAAGGTATTTTACAATACCCCACAACAGACTCGAGTTCCTAGATTGCTTTATAAATCGTACGTAGTAGAAAGTCCGAGATATGATAGAATGACAATAGGTAATTTCGGTAAGCCCTGGTGATTAAAATGAATTTGGGTGATTTTTATATTTTAGCATCATGACGGCTTTGTTTTATTCAACCTTAAAGCGTGAACAAGAAATGATATATATCAGTGGTCCCCCAAGTGGTCCCTACCCCCAGGGGTCCCTGATATCATTCAGGGGGTCGGTGAAAATTTTTAATTGATTTGGGGGTGAACAACGTCAGGGGATCCGCGCAATATTTAATATAAAGTAATAAAAATGGTCCCTTTTTATTATTATAGAAATTTAAATAAATAACAATAAATAAAATAGTTGCGGTTTTTACGTCCTGAATAATATATAAATATAGGTAGGTGCTTAAAATACGGTATGTTACTTAAGAACTGAGCGTTATGTAATACCTTTTGTGAATGAACATTGACAAAATTTATTTCCACTGATTTGTCACTTGTAGTAACAATGGTGTGTATAACTTGTTTTAATGTTATTACGAAAACTTAGTTATTGTTCAGTTCGCTTTGATAAATTTAAACTTTCAATTTCCATCAACATGCTAACAACAAAATGATAACGAAATAACAATAAAAAAAAAACTGAGATAGTCTTTTAAAAACGAAAATAAAAAAAATCCACTACCTCACGCCTATGATTTAATATTTCTAGTTGGCGACAGTTACTTAAGTTAAAAACAAGCATGGCACGGTGCGAAACAAACGGTCGAAAACAGGTTTATACAGGAACGCAATAACACCGCTACATGCACTAACTTGTCTACAATATAAAAACAAACTATAAAAGAATCGTACATAGTATATCTAATCAACAATTTAGTTCTATGTTATGCTCATATAAAATGTATAAGCAAATTTTCCAGTCTTAGACAAAAAGAAGTTTTGTATTGTTAATTGAAAGTTTTGGAATAGTTGCATTTTTTGTATTGTTAAGCAGATAGTGTACTTTTGTTACGTAAGTATATTTGAAAAAAATTGATCTCTTTTGAAAAAAAATATAAATCACATTTTTCAACATAAGTTAAGGGACTACTATATTGAAAAAGTAAAAAGTGATCTCTATGAAAAAGCAAAAAAAAAGTAAAAAGTTAAAAAAAAAAAAAAAAAAGTAATCCCTTAACGTCAGTTAAAGGTTTACTTTTTTTATATTTAAAAACTTAGGAAAAGATCAAAAGTTTTTTGAAAGAAGCTAATTATTGAGATATATATTTTATTCAAAAATAACATGAAATTTTAACCTTACGTCAAATGATTAATTCAAAAGGGCTTTACTACAGCATTCCATTGAAAAAGTTAATTATAATTAAGAGTGGTTTGGTGCAAATAAAACATTTGGTATACAAATTTTCTTGTATCCTTTTTTTACCCTTTTTAACAGATAACAGTATGAGTGAGCCGAAGGGAAAATGTCGATAATACAGTGTTGAATATTTGAAGTATGGTTTTATTTCATCACCAGGAAATAATACTTTACCTTAATGTCTTCTATGTAATAAAATTATGTCAAATGATTCAATGAAACCTTCCAAGCTTAATGAATTATTAATAAAAATCCAGAGTGAAAAAAAAGTTAAGGATTCAACGCTTTTTCAAACAGTCAAAGATAAATATTTGAAAACACCGTCATTGCAAAAACTCATAGGGATAACATCTAAGCGAGATGACGATGGACTGCGTGCTCCTTATAACATTTCTTGATTGATTACAAAGTCCGTGAAGCAGTACACTATTGGTGAAGAACTTATTTTACCAGCTGTAAGGGGGGGGGGGGGAATACACACCCTGTTGCCCAAACCAGCTTTCGACACTATAAAAAGAATTCCACCGAGTAATAATATGGTACAAAGAAGGATTGACAAAATGGCTCAGTGAGTAGAAAACTCTTTATGTGAGTACTTAAAAACATCTGAATTTTCTATACAGTTTGAGGAGTCCACTTCACTAGGAAATGAAACTTTAATTTTAACTTACGTAAGATTTGTAAAAGAAGATTTGTAGAAAAAGATTTGTTGCTAGAATTTTGATTTGCTAAATGTTGGAAAACCGATACGAAAGGTAAAACGTTATTTATTGAATTAAAAAGATTCTTTGATGTAAAATCTATACCTCTGACTAATATAATTTCTGTTGCTACTGACGGTGCTCCGGCAATGGTAGGAAGATACCGAGGCTTTCTGGCATACTTAAAACAAGCTGTACCGAATGTATTTTCAGTACATTGTGTCATTCATCGACACTAATTAGCCGCTTAAAATCTTGGTAAACGTTTGCATGGATCATTAGATTATGTCATTAGAGCAGTTAATAAAATCAAAAGGAATGCCTTCAATGAGAGATTATTTGTTCAACTTTGTTTGGAAAATGATGAAGACTATAATTATTTACTACTTCACACAGAAATACGTCGGTTATCTAAAAGTGCATGTTTAAATCGATTTTATGCGCTCTTTAATTTAGTGTTAGAATTTTTGGAAAGCAAAGACAATGATTTGCGACACAATTTAATTAACTCAAAAATGACATAGTCTATATGACTGATTTATTTGCTAAATTTAACAAAACTAATTCGAAACTACAAGGTTACCAATTACAATTAATCAAAATTAAAAGCTTAATATCTGCGTTTATTGCAAAACTTTTTCTGTACAAACACAACTTAGGAAGAGTAGAATGTTCTCAGTTTCCAAATCTTTCGAAATTGCAAAATAAGGATAAAGATTTGCTTGCTTACTGTCAACATCTAACGGCTCTTCATGCAGACTTGAACAAAAGATTTGAAGACATTCTTCCCAACTGGGTGTTAAACCCTTTTTGCGCGTGGACAAATTTAGATCCCAAATACAGATGAATCCATACTAATACAGGAGCAGCTTATTGAAATATCCACAAATGAGGAACTTTGACCAATGTTTGAACAACGATACCACAAATTCTGTTAAAAAAACAGATCCCAAATTTATATGCAGCATTATGGGCTATTGTACAGAAGCTGTTGACTGCTTTCCTGTCTTCCTGTTTGGTAGAACGTGGATTCAGTGCCATTATGAACCTCATCACAAAAAACAAAAAAAAAGAAACCGACTAGAAATTAGTACTCGTGGGGAAATGCGGTTGCCACTCACAAACATTGAGCCAAACATAGATACACTCATAAGGTCCCCCATGTTCATCAAAGTCATTAATTTTTTTAAAATTTTATTTTAAGCAAATGTTATAATTTCAATTAATACTTCTTCAACAAAATGCTGTTGCTTTTTTAAATTCGTAATTTTTATATTATGCATTTATATAGCTTTTTCACTTGGGCATCCTTGGGCAAGTTTTAACTATAAAAAGGGATCCATGGGTCAAAAAAGTTTAGGAACCACTGATATATATCATAAACTGTCATACAGATCACCAATATAATCAGTTTCCGTGTTTATCTTTTTGAAATTTCATTTTTTTTTAAAAATTTCTTTCGGTATTTTTTTTTTTCTTACAGTTTGGAAGAAATACAAAGGAAACCTATTTTTTCTGTTTTTGATTTAGAAGATCTGAATAAATAAAATCTATCGGTTAATTCCTTCTTTATATTTTTTTACAATAAATTTTATAATTGATTTTTGAAATAAAGAAATAACTTATCAAAGTTATCAAAAAGATGACGAAAACTTGAAAAAACATTGCATGAAGCCTATTGCAAAATAATAATGAATTCACAGTATCTTGGAAAACAATTTTTAAAATGCATTGAAAATATAGTGGTCTTCAAAAAATATTCATTAAATTAAAATGTCTAAATCGTTATTAAATTACTATAATCTTATGTTATTTTACATATTATATTTCTTCTGAAAGCTATTTTTATTAACATGTTTTATCATAACAAGCTACGTCCTAGCGATCCAAGTGAGTTTTGATTGAAAAATAAACTAACATTTATTAGTACGAAGAGGTAATGTTGGTCATCTCTCATTTACTTCAGTTTTAACAAAATTCTATCGTGTTACCCCCTTCAATTAACATTATGTGAACCTTAAATGTAATATTGTGCGAACTGAAAATAAATGAAACGTGACTTATACATATTAGATTGGAATTAGTGCATACATAAGCATTGAAGCGTTTCATACGAGAATTGGTAATTTGGTTGGTGGTAGAGTGAGTTATCAATGTGAGACGTGCGTATTACATTTGAACTGAGTAAGGAGTTTTATGAATGAACATAGGATCTACAAAGGGTCAAGGTTTTGAACCTTCATCCATAAATCTTCTCAGGTCTCGAACCCTTTGGGTTCGAGAACATAGGTACAAAGTTACCATATTAAGCGTTAGATCAGACGCGTTTAGGGTCCTTTGCCATAGAATAAATTCAGGGGCAATATTTATTAATTCACGCGTAGATCTGCATAAAATAACTTTGTTATCATCACTGAGAGACTTTCTATTAACTGAAGTATTAATCAGAAATTATACTCAAAATTGGTAAGCAATGACGATCGTAATACAAGGACATTACAGCGTTTTCACCACTTATGAACTTTCCAGCTATTTTGAGTGACCACGATCATCCTGATCGCGGACTCACGGTCTGTGTTGTTTTCGTCGACTGGAGTCCTGATGCCCCCTTAAGACCCGCCATATAGAGGATCTGATGCACGTAAAATCTAGTCGAGATCCCAAGTGCTCTCATTGGTGTAATATGGAAGTTTGGAGGAAGAGGAGCCAGTATAGGCATCAATTGACCATAGTTGAAAATTACGAGGTCCGTTCGCCAATAACCATCCTCTTGCTTCTTAGTGCGACATTAATACCACTCAATCTAACTATTGTGATAAATTTAATCCTTTTGAAAACGATGCAAACTTACTTTGCCCTTACGAAAGAAATATGTCTTTAACCACCTATAGGGTGGCCAATGACTCCAGTTTTAGGTGGATAACTTTTGACATACCAAATCACTTTTCAATTTTTTATCGTTTGCTTCAATTTTAATTACATTTAGCTGATATAATATTCAATTTAATAATTTATTGTTCGTTTTAATTTTAATTACATTTAGCTTAAATATATTTAATTTAATAATTTATCATTTCTTTTAATTTTAATATCGGCTAAGTTTACTAATGCCCATTTCTCGATATTTCATCTTTTACTTTAATTCTTATATTTAATTCAGTAATTTAATAATAATTATAAAAAAAAAAGTGTACCTTAAGGTGGCTAAATCTGTTTTTTACAAAACTTTGCATAGAACTTTTTTTATTAGATTTTTATTTGCTAATAAAAGAATCGCCTGTGAAAAATAAGGCTCATTACATTTCCCCCTAATTTAATTATTTTGAAAGCACAATACATTTTTATTTGGGGCCAGTTGAATCAAAATGAAAATTCAGTCAAAATAGTCTACTCAGCAATTTTAGATTATTTATCGTATTATATTTTGTGTATTGTGTTGCCTCGTGTTTTTGTTGTATATTTTTGAAAAGTTTCAAAATAATTTCTCTAGTATCTCAACATGTAAAGGCATACGGAAGTAAAGCCCTAAATACTTGGAGAAAATGCTGGCTACGAAAAACTCATTTCCAGCACTTAAAGTTATAATCTTATCAAAATAAATACCTCATCCATCAGTTCTTTTTGGCACATTGTCAACATCACAGCTGGATACAAACGACTTTCCACTTCTCGGTAGCGAAACTGACTCGGAAATCTCAATAAATGTCGAAAGTTTTTCACAATCGCCGTGTCTTAAGTGATATTCCGAACAGTAAAGTATGATTTTAAAATAAATTTATTCTTCTCAAAAAACTGACTAAATATTATAGCATGAAAATAAAACTTGCTATTTAATATTCACTTAAAGTATGTTTGTAAGTTCGTTCTGTTGGTAATAACATTTACGGTCAATACATAATAACAGTCTAATCGTGTTACTATTCATCTGAAAATTGCATAATGAGTTTGGATAGCCTATATATTTTTAGTTTAATAAGCAAAGAAAAAAAATCTAGCTCTATAAATGGTTCGACTGACCTGATACAAACCCTCAATTAAAATTCAAATAAGAAAATGATAACAATAAAATGTATGCATGTAATCATGTATGATATGTTTTCCCTTTGGACGAAATATAAAGCAAATTAAAGTGAATGTAATATATGATATGAATAAAGTAAAGTACATATATTCACACTCTTCTCGCTAAACAATCAGAACTTATTTTTGTAGGTAATAAATGGACATGCAGAATTAATTTTCTTATAGAAAATTATAAGCCAAACTAAATTTTGAACAGCGAAGAAATACGTATAGCTGAAGAGTTGAACCTAAAAGTAAATTTTTATCTAAAATTTTGAAAAATTTAAGCTATCAAACATTTTTTTAAATAATTGACAAATTCTTTAAAAAGTTCTTAATATTGACGCTAAAGGAGAATTCATTTTTTTTTTTTTTTTTTTTACAGTCACAAGAATTGAAGTTGAAATGAAGAATTCCCGTGTATACCAATATATGAAACAAAGTAGCATCAGCTTATAATTAACTACATTTACTTGTAATACTTCACAAAATATCTTTTGACTAAGTGTATGTTAATACAATTAGTCACTCTGAATTTTACTTATTTAATTTTTATTTCATTTCATTTATTTAATTTTTATTTCATTTCATTTATTTATTTATTTTTATTTCATTTCATTTATTTATTTTATTTTCATTTCATTTATTTATTTATTTTATTTTTATTTCATTTCTTTTATTTATTTTATTTTTATTTCATTTCATTTCATTTATTTATTTATTTTATTTTTAGTTCATTTCATTTCATTTCATTTATTTATTTTATTTGTTTATTCCCTTGTTTAATTTTTTAATTATATTTGTACTTACTTCATTTGATTTTTATTTAGTGTAATTTTTTATTTATAACAAAAATTGCCATTTTGATGCAACGCAGTGGAAACCCCCGATAGTTAAGGTACGTTTTTAGTAAGAATGATACCCGCCAGGTGCCCCTACTTACCGTCCGTGTTTTGGTAGTACGCCGCCTTGAAGGACGATCTCGTGAAGGACATCTTGTTGAGTTGGCAGCCCTCCTGATGGATGGCTTCGCCCTGCAACAGAGGAGAGAAAAAAGAATGCTGGAGTTACTGCCATTCAAAAGAATTCACATCATCCAATTAAAAACGAGAAACACTTTTTTGAAAGAGAAAATGAAGTTTTTGTTCTTTAACACCAATTACATTATTATTACTAGTAAGCCAATTATCAATTTTCATATGCTAGTTTATTGAGAGTATATCTAAATTACGGGAGCATGTGGACTGTATGATTAATTATACAACTTCTAAAATTATGAAGTTCCTGTTATTTATTCCGAACTCAAAAATTTTAAGGCACAATTTCGGAAAAATATGGAAAAGTACTCCGTATTTTTTGTAAATTCACAATTCTGTATTCAACATGAATAAAAAAAAAGAATTTTAAATTTACGAAAATACATGTATGTATCGTAGACTAAAAATAAGCACCAGATTTTTCCACAAAATCAAAAACTATATGTTATTTTTGTATGTTTTAAGTTTTAATTTATATATGTATTCTGTATAAAGAAAAACTCACACACATACACTATAATATGTGAGACTGAAATGTATCACCGTTGAACAGTAGAACTATAAACCTCGGTTAGTTTTTCAAAAACAAAAGCGATTCAGGGTAATCTCCTAAGTTTCAAAAGATGTGTTTTTATTTTGAATTTAAAAAAAATACATTACATTCTGTATGCTGGGTGCGAAAAGAGAACTATATGTCCATTTTTTAAAATAGTTATCGGCAAGGAATTAAAAAGTAAGTTTTTGGAATTTGATAGTCAGTCGTCCAAAGAATAAAATGTACAACAGTTCATTGACAAGCAATAAGTAAATTAAGACACGTAAGAAATGAAATTTTAAATTGATCTCCTTCCTTCACTGATTTTTTTTGTAATTTTTGTTTTGAGATTTGTCTTTTATTTTACTTTATGTTTGTTTTACTTATTTCTTTAAATCATACTTGTGATACACAGGTATTATTTTATAGAATTTCAATTAAAAATAACTCCTCTCCTGTAGAATTTCAAAAACTGACAGTGTCCATTATCTCCGGCTCACAGAATTAAATGATCCAAAAAACGAAGAGATTCGTATGCATTGAATCCTTATTACGAAAAAAAAAGGAAGTTCTTGGCGTGGTTCTCAGTCCAGAATAAAGCAAGTTATTTTACCTAATAGAAAACAAAATTCATCTAATAAAATGCGTTCTAAAAATAATGCTCTATTATTTCTTAATTTTCAGTGAAGACTTTTCAGGAAAAGTTGGATATTCGAAATGCTAGCAAAAGTACTAACAACGGAAATTTTAATTCAGAGCTACAGTTATATCGGAGTTAAAGAAAAAAATTAATGATGAAATAAGTTTGTATGATTGTATTTCCCGCAAAATATTTACAAAAAAATGTCTGAATATAGTCCTGTCACAAACTTACGCACTGATTTTATTTCGCACCATTATATTTAAACTACAAGAACAACTTAGAGAAATGCATCACTATCGCGTAACTAAATTAAAACATTACTTTTGAGTGAAAGAAAGAAAAATTCAGATTATGTAATCCAAATGGTGTTATGTGTTGAAATTTTCATTTCGAAGTTTTTAGCTTGCTAGATAAAATATAGACAGAGCAACACATCCCAATCACACTGCAGCCATGTCATCGTTTTTATTAGCGCGAACACTTGTGAGCAACTGTTTTCAAGGATCATACGTAAGAAGAGTAAAATTAGAACTAAATGTTCGACGACTAACTTCGAGAATTATCTGAGAATTCAGCTACACCCATAGAACAAAAATGTTCATTAATTAGGGGTAAAAAACGATAAAAAATTCAGTCTTGGACTAACTTGTCTTACTTTCTACTCAGTTTTGTAACAAACATATAATGAAACAAAGTATCGTTTTAATTCTTTTGCAATTGAAAATAATCTTTTCTTTTCTTAAGAAAACTGTTTACGCTCAAAAATGTAAGAAGTTGAACACCTTAAGATTCGCGATTAATAAATTTTACACTTTGAGAGTCCAGTTAGAAGAGATAGTGATACCCCTCAAAAGTTAATTGAAATATAACAAACAAATATTCATTATTATGAATCAGTCCTATTCAAAAATTTCGCACACAAGTACCAGATAAATTTACTTGAAAAATGATTTTCCGAAATATGTACGAATAATAATTAAGATAAGAATGTATAAGCATAAAAATCAATTTAAACAAAATCAAAACAAAGCAAAACAGCAGAATAATCAGTACTTTATCAGTATTATATCAGTGAACTAATTTGAATTTACCTCACACTATCACAATTTTCCGTTAAGTTTAAGTTAAATTTAAAATTTTTATTCGTTACTATCTTGGATAAGTTAAAATCGAAAATTATATTTGAAAAACTCATTGTTGACTGATTATTTTTTAACGTCACACTTAAATCAACACGAGGACTATAAGAACATATTGTGATATTGCGCATTTCTCTGTCAGGAGGGGGAAACTAGAAATTCATTAATAACTACAAGATTATTCTTTCAAAAGGAAATTATTTTTGCATGTA
>BMAW01059905.1:0-12131 GCA_019974015.1 Nephila pilipes | reverse complement strand
AAGGGGTCCGAAGGCGACGGGCCTACCAATCAAGCCGAAAAGATATCAACTCGGGCTGGTTGAGTAAGGCCTTTTAACGTTGAAGAGCGTCGCTGCAAGTTTCAACGTGGAAAATTTTATCATACGGAATTGGAGATTTGATTCTAAGTGATTTAAGTTGACCTGTCGTAAATTTTTCTGGACAAAATAAAGAAGTAAAATTTCTCCTAACTTCAATTGATATTTTTTTCGAAAAAGGTATAAATAAACCATATTAAAAATGTTAGTGCTAATGAAGCCATTGAAGCTTTTAAGAAATTATTGAAACAGAAAGGAACGATGAAACATTTGTCATAAGATTAGGGTAAATAATTTTATAATAAAAATCTTCAGAATTTATTCGCAATAAATAAAATCAATCACTTTAGTACACACAGCAAATATATAAGGTGGGGCAGTTAAATAACGAGACTGACCTAATAAAACATTTTCTTTTGGATTCATACATATTTACTTATTATCATCATCTTCAATAAAGCCCCTCCTCTATCCTTACAACACTCCATGCGATTCTTCCCTTATTCGAAACAATGATGGATTTGTGTTCTCTCAGTTCACTTTCAGTTTCTCAGTTTCTCGGTGCCGCTTTCTCTTTTACAACTTCACCGAACTCAAATCTTGTTCCTTTTAATACAGATTTCACCTTAGGAAACGGATAGAAGTCGCATGGTGCAATATCCAGCGAATAAGGTGGATGGTCTACACTGGGATGCTTTACTTGGATAGAAACCTCGAAACAGACAATACGGAATGGCTTGTCCTTCCACAATTCGTTTTGTTTTCCCCTTGTACTTTAACGGAGTTTAGTAAGAACATGAAGAGAGTAATGTTGATTAATATTTTGACTTTCGGGAAGGAACATAATCCCATGAATATCGAAGAAAAGCCAATCATCATAGATTTGAATTTTGATTTGCTCATTCGAGCTTTTTTGGCTCTCGGTAAAGATTGGCACTTCGTTTTAGAATCATAAATAAAAAACTACAATTAGTCACACGATATGATCCTTTCCAATAAGTTTTAGTAATTTTCAATGGTATTCAAAATGTCAATACAAACTGTTCAGTTGTTTTACTAAGCACATTATTTGAATTGAATAGTAATAATTGCTCCAAGTTTAAATATTCTTTCGTTTTTTTTCTCGACAGTTCAAGGAGGATATTCCGAAGCTTTTCTCTTCAATTTTTTTAATTTTCTAGTATGTTTAAATGTATATTGCTTGTTTAAATGTTGAATGGGAGGCAAATGTGAGGTAACTAAATAATTTTCAAGTTTCATTTCATTTTTTCTTTCACCGTTTAACGCATTAAAATCATTTAAAAAAATACTAATTAAATAAATTAAAGAGTACCTTTTACAAGCTAATCTTGCAATAAACAACTTAATTTTTTTAAGCGAAAGATTATTTTAGTGTATCTTTCTTTCCTCATAAGTTTCTCTAATGGCAGAATCAATGCACCTTTCTGCACAAATCACGGATGGAACTAAATTAGGAATAAAAATTAACACACAAAAAGTGAACTGTATGAATATGCTTCCTCAATGTATATTATCTAGGCTTTCACAAATATACAAATGCATACAGAAAGAAAAACACGATTGTTTTATACACTTACAGTAGCATTTATTGTAGTACAAACATCCTACTGTAATCTTTTTAAATTCGTAAAATACATATTCATCATCAATTTATGAATTTACTAACCGTGAATCTGTCGCATGTACATAAATATTTCCATCGGGAATTTTTGATTCGTTTTTGCATTATTTATGATAAGATAAATATGATATATTTATGATTGGAGGATAAGCACTTGAGTGAGTGTCAGTTATAACTCTAAACAGATTTGTTAAATATGTATCATTATCCATTTTTAATAAAATAATAACAAGATAAGGTATTATCATTATTCGACGATTAAATTTACATTCAAAATAATTGTTTTTAATTTGTTATGAAACAACTCGAAATATGTATTCATCTTCAATTTCCCTAAGCAAAGAAATAGACCATGTGACTTACTCCATAATACCCTATAATTTATTTCTATACATGAAAACATTCGATGAAAACATTGTCATCCAAAATATTGTAATGAAAACATTGTCATTCGGATCCTTGACATCAAATGCAATTTTAAAGTTTTTCGTAATAGTGGGAAAAACGGGATCCTTGTCAAGTGGGATCTTTGTCATCAAATGCAATTTTAAAATTACCTATAACATTATAAAATTTTATTTTTGCTTCCTCTAAAAGAAGTACCACAAAGAAGCAGAAACGTTGTTTCTTATTTCCAAATTAGAAACAGGATCAGTTAACTGTTCTTTCTAGCATGATATAGATGCCGTTTTCAAAGTAAATGTTTAACATCATATCCCAACACACATATTGGTTTAAAAGTGAAACCAGTTACTTTATCATAATCAGTCATGACACAATCAATATTTAAATTATGTACTCTTACTTTTATGCTGTCAAATAAGCAATGCGTAGTTTCCATACCTAATGTATTTGTAAAAAAGTGTGTAATTGAATATCCTATTCCATATTCATCAGGTACGATTAAATTCATTAAATAGAAATCCTATTCGTTTGGGAGTTTAATCATTGCATAGTATTTTATTTTTTTATTATTATCATTTCTATTTGTTCAACGACGGTTTGTACGCGAATTACACTAACGAATTATTTTGTAATTTTTTAAGCTTGTTAGATCTGAAACCATAGATTTTCCTTGAGGTTTATACAAATAAAAGATGATTATAAGTTTCTTTTCATGATTTATTAATAATAATATAGACATAAACAGCATCTTTTTGATGGGGCAGTGAAAGCTATTTCAAAGAATTCACGTAATACGATAAGTTTTTGCTTGTCTAAAGGAATTTTTAGCAAGATATTTATACCAATCACTCCTCATTTTTCTCTTACCGCGTGCATATTCAAGTACTTTTGATTTTTCAATATCTGTTTGAAGGATAGATTTAATTAATTCCCTAAAGCTTTTTAATTAGTTGAAGTTTTATGTTCCGTAACCTCAATTCATGTTTATTCTTTGAAAGTATTTTATGTTTATCTCTTCATCAGAATCTCACAAACAATAACTCGAACAGAATTTCAATTGATGGTATTAAACTTTTGACATTTCTTCGATTAGTGTCCTTAATATGGCTCCGATATATCAGGTTTAGACAATTGACGACAATAATATGAATAAACATTTGTAAAGGAGAAAAAGTTCCCAATTCCTTCTTTTTCTGATCATGAATGAAAAATTAATTTATTTGCTAAGCTTTAATCATTTATTGTCATATATATTCCGTAAACCTCTTTTCCGAGTGTTAACGAATGTGTAAAGCATATAAAATTATTATTACACGCATGATGTGGATAAAGATAAGGCTAAGTTGACTTTGAGCATATTTTGATATATTTCTGTAATTTTATAAGTATGGGAAACATTTTAGATAATACGTGCTAATATGCATTTCCCCCCCTTAATTGATTATATTTTTTGTTGTTCTTATTTTCAGTAGTGTTATATCTTTTCGGTATTTTATGGTGAATGGGGAAAAGGACTGAGGTGGCAAAATATCTATTTTTATGCTATATGTTACATTTTGAACAATCCTTCTTAGCACAAGCACTTCCAATACGAGTTCACCTTCTTGTGTTACATTTTCATTTTCATTAAAAGTCTTACGTAAATTACTACCATGGAAATTCTCTCATGAAAATTGAGATTGCTTTCAATTTTTAAAACTTATTATCATCGTCTATTGATGTTTGGGATATATATAATTCCAAACATACATTTCATTCGTACTTTTGTAATTGTTCCATTTCATCCGTTAATTATTCAGGCTTGATTCCGAGAAAAAATTTAACATCTCCAAGATGCCCACAAATATTCTTGAGAATATACAAAGCCATGAAATGGTTAATATCAGTGCTGCAGCTAGAAAATACTAGTAATACAGAAGATAGATTAAAAACCTAAGACTTCTTTTTAAAAAACAAAAAAAAACAAAACAAAAAATTCAAAGATACATAATATCACAAAACACTTCTAATAAGATGCACGTAGAAATGGCAAGAAGTACTAAATTTGAAATAAATAATGCTAATAATGAGGAGTTTCAATCCCCCACTAAAACGGCTAAACCTCCGAAGCTAGATAATCCTTTTTATCTAAACACTACTAATAATTTTTCGGTTCTTAGTGTGTGACATTAGGCTATTCGCGGTTTCTCTTCACTAACCTTGGGGACTTTCAATTGAGATTGATTGCTTTCACTAAACAACCTTTGCCCAACCAAAAATGAAACGTGATACCTAAAGTTAGTATGTAAAGCAGTTGGAATGAAGTGAAGTGTTAGGTTTGGAAATATATAAACTACATCTGAAAGGGGATCCAAAAGGAGATCTGAAAGAGTATCTGAAGGAGGATCTGAGAGGCGTTGTAGGTGAGATGAGGTGAAGCTGAAGTGCTAGATAAGAGAAAGGAAGAATTAAAGTCTATTGTTGAAGGTTCGAGTGAGGATTACTCGAGAAAGATTTGGCCTAGTGTTTTCAGCAGTTGTTCCATAATCTGAGTTACAGTCGAGGAAAGACTGTAGGTAAGAGTCTGTTAGATTACTATTGGTGGGTTGAACTAAGGTATTAGAAAGCTTACCCTGGAGAGCGTAGTCATCTGTGTCATAGTAAATATATACTAATAAATTGTGAAAGTTGTTTTGGTGGTTTTGTAATTATTTGTGTCGTAGTATTTAATATTTGAATCTAGTGATGGCACAAGAGGAGGCCCGGGTCGGGCGGGCGTTACACTGGCGCCTGGCCGTGCCTACCCCTGGAGATAGAGTCCCACCGGGAATAGTAATTTTTCCAATTAGATATTTCAATGGAAATGGTAACATAGTGGAATTTCTGCAGAGTGTTAATGATGCAATTGTATATCATCAGATCCCAGCTGAACTGCATTGCTCATATTTACGCAATCATTTAAGAGGCAGAGCACGCGATTGGTATGATGTGATCGGTGATGACTTTAAACGGGGAGAATCTACTGACTTTGAAAACATACAGACAGCTTTAAGAGATGCGTTTCCTGTAGTGCGTGATCGTACGCAGTTGAAGCAGAATTCTATTCGGCTAAGCAACAAAACCAATCTCCTTTAGATTTCGCGTACTACATGCTAAAAATTGCGCTTTGGTTAAATGTACTCAACCCTGAAACTGAGTTAATACAGCATATGATGTTGAGAATGTCAACGCCTGTTCTGGACTATCTTGAAGTCAGTAAACCAACCTCTAAGATTGAACTGTTGCAGTTCCTATCTCAATATGAAATGCGGCACTTAAGTGAAGTTGAGAACAATCCTCGGCTAATTCAAAATCTGAGAAGTTCTAATAGATATCGCTATAAGCAAGATGAGGCTCTTGCTTCGCATAGAATGAGACAAACCAGAGATGTACAGCGTCGGAATATCTACAACCATAATGTTAATCGTAACCAAAATTTTAATAACTCTCCTACTATGTTGAATTTAATGTATATAAAATCGGCAGAGACTGGCATTCAATTTAAAAGGGAATTTGAAAAAGTTATTAAAGCCTTTGAATATCAGCTACGAGATATGAGAAGGAAGTCTGGGAGATTGTAGAATCGGATCCGAAATTTCTTGAATAACGAATGTCAATATGCTAATCAATATCTTCCTTTGACCTCTAGTAGAAATGGTTCTAAACACTTCAGTCACTGTGTTAGAAAGGGTTCGAGTATTCATCGCCATGAAAAGCCGTCTAATCAATTTGATCGAGGGATTCGAGTGCAGCAAAGATCAGATTACTTGATGCGAAGTTGCAATTCAGCTGATGGAACTGTGCTAATGTATGTGCCACCTCACCGTAGGATGGGAGCCTTTACTCCGACATCCCCAGCGGATGGAAACCTCAGACACCTAACACATCAATCAATAACTCCCGAGACTAACCCAGAGATGGCGCTCGTAGTAACCCAGTAACCAGGTCTTTCTAGAGTACTAACCTTTGCTTGAAACGTGTCAAAATTTTAAGTCGATCGGACCAGAAACAGCTGAGTTATCGAGGTTGGAGTAAAGTCGTTTTGTAGTTTGTTTAAAAAATGGAAAAAACCGAGTTTCGTGTTCTGATAAAACATTGTTTTTTAATGGGTAAATACACCGTGCAAGCGAAACAATGGATTGAAAAATGTTACCTGGACTCTTGTCCATCAAAAGCAACGATTTGTTGGTGGTTTGCCGAGTTTAAACGTGGTCGTACCGACACAAATGACGCGGAACGCTTGGGTAGACCTGTGGAAGCCGTTACACCCGAAAATGTGAGTGAAGTGACAAAAATTATAATGAAAGATCGTAAAGTGAAGCTCCGTGAGATTGCTGAGATGACACAGATATCATATGGAAGTGTATTTACTATCTTTCATGAAAAATTGAGCATGAAAAAGGTTTTTTCCAAGTGGGTGCCGCGATTGCTTTCGATGGAACAAAAACAGCAACGAGTCGATGATTCAGAAAGCTGTTTATGGCTATTTACTCGCAACAAAAAAGATTTCTTGCGAAAAAAAAAAATTTAGAAAAGCGTTGGAACGATTGTATCACCCTAAAAGGTGATTAACAAAAGGTGTTATGTTGATGAATACAAAAATATTTTGCAAAAAAAAAAATGTTGTTTTCAATGTTAGTCTCGGGAGTTATTGATTGATGTGTTACAAAGGAGAATCGAAGTCCGACCTCAGCAGCTACCAGTAAGAAGCAGACCAGGGGACAACACTGCCAAGCCACAAGGGTCTTCAAGGAGCCGAGCTGGAGTCGCACTTATTCACTACAAAGGATCTACAACAAGATTCCAGACGTCAGCCGATCTAGAAGTCTAGAAAGTAGATCTTCTTCAAGATTCTCGTCCACAGCGAAAAGCGACACTAAAATATCAGGTTGTATTATTCCTTGTTATTCCATTTGATTTGAGGACATGATATCGTTGAGACAACAAATCTTTGATTTTTACAGCTTCAGTTCCAATACGGCAAACAGCATTGGCTCTTACTCCACTAAGAGTTGAGAACTTTAATGGAAAGTTTGAATTTTTTAATTGTAAATCACCAATTTGGTGATCTTTCCCGATGGAAAGTATTTTTTTGTTATAAAGATTGGAACTTTTTTTTAAATTGTAAGCATTTGTTAAAAGTATAACAATTGTTTATACATTGACTTGTTTTTTTAAGAGTAGATGTCTTGTTATTTTGCATGAATTGTGTATAATCATTTCATAACTGTATTTATGTTATATATCTGGTCACATCGTGGCGTAATTAGGGATTGCGACTAATATTAAGGCTACACAGTACCCTAAAAATGACAAATTTATCGAAATTTTTTTTTTTTTTTGCATTTTCCTGTAGCCCATACATTTGGGAATCTTGGCCCCAAATTTTAGATCTATTAACCAATTAGTTTTTAAGATATTTGAAGTTTTCTGAGCATTGTCAGTCACTATTTTTGACAACTGAGGGGGGCGTGGTTAGTTTCGGTTTCATTTTAAAGCATTTTTCTATTCTTAAATTTAATTAATTACTGATATTTTTTAAATAATATCGATACTTGCAGAGAAGTAGATATTAACTTCAACTTTCACTACTAAAATCATTTATGTTTGTTTATATTTTGAGTTCTTGATGTGCTTATAGTTACTTAGCCAAAATTGATAAGAAAAGGTATTTCTCAAGACCAATATTTATTCTGCATATAATTTATATAAGTTAAAAGCTATTTTAAATTGTTTAAGTGAAATTTTTTCTGTTAAAAAAATGCCACGGGCAAAACTTTCGCAGCTTGAGAAGAGAATCAACACTTCTAAGAGATGGAGTGCTGCTGATAATGACAATGCTAAAAACCTGCTTTAGTGGATATAACTACAAAACTTCAGAATACAAATGTCTTTAATATTTCTGCTACATATAAAAGTATCTTTCAAATTACATTATAGTGGATACTGAATGTTTGTTTACAGATAATTTTGGAATATTTTTAAGCAATATTTGCCATAGTGTATCTTTAAAACTTTGCTATGGTCAAAGAAATAGATTTGCATATAAAGTGAATGTTGTATGTGTTAATTGTGACCAAACCTAGAGTGAAACATGTTCATAACAATTAATTGATGCTATATTACATCAAATGTTAGCAAGCATCATTTTTTTTAATGTTCCATTTGATGTAAATATGAGATTAGTGCAAGGTATGTTAAGTTTGTGACTTGGCTACTCATCGTTGGAAAAATTCTGCATGCATATGAATTGAAATATAATGTTTAATAAAACTTAAAAGACATTATGAGCCAAAAGTTCTGATTGGACATCTTGTTGGGTCAAATCAGCCGTTGCTTTATATTCGTAAAGATGTCATTGAGGCGTAGGGCTCAAGGAATGATAAAGATATAGTCGGTATTGGAATGTCATATGATGGAAGCTGGTTGACAAGAGAACATACGTCAAATATCGGAATAGGATATGTTATCGACTTGCTGACTGGCTTTGTGATAGACTACGAAGTAATGTCAAAGCGACGTGGAGAATGTGAACAGACTAAATTTGAGCTTGGAGAAGAAAGTGCTGAATTTCGTATTTGGTACAAAGGACAACAAAATGTTTGTAGTACAACACATGTCGGATCATCTGGTGCAATGGAAGTAAATGCAGCTGTGAAATTATGGGAAAGATCTGAGAGTATTAGTTTCCGGGACACAATCTTGCTCTTTGACTCTTGGTGTTTTTACCAGTTATCATAAGCATGTGGAAAAAAATCAGGTATTCACAAAGATTGGGTAAAAATAACAATCAACGAAGAATATTTGCCCAAAATCTTGCCTATTTATCAGCGATTAGCATCAACTGAATTATTAAACACATGTGTCAGAGGTTTGACACACAATTCTAATGAAGCATTACATTCGATGATATGGGACAAATATTCCAAAGAAAATACAGCTTCTAGGAGTCGTGTTGATTGCCATGTCGAGTGCAATACCTGAATTTATTGTTGGAACATTAAAAGCTCTAAAAACATTTCAGGATGCTAATTGAATTTGTAACAAGTTTGTCATCAGAACATTTAGTGTACTTTACTCATTATAGGAGAACCTATTTCAGAAAGAAAAGGAAATCTGCAAATTTTAAAGTTGCGCAAAAAAAAATAAAACTTGCTAAATTGCGTCGACTTAAAATTCAGAAAAAATTAGGTGCTATGTACAAACCTGGTAGTTTTTAACTTTTTTTAAACTTTTATTTATATCATTATTATTTTTTATAAGTGTATTGTGTTTTAAAACTTTTGTGAAATTATTATGTTAACTTTAAGCTGAATTATCTGTCATCGTAAAAAATGCTATATCGATATTTTGCAAAAACATATTTTGAATAAATAAAAATATTTGCCATAATATTTAATTAAAGTAGTGTTTTCATATATTATATAAGTAGTTAAATAATATATTAAAAATTTAGATCTTTGCAAGTATTATTAGTTTATGTTTTATGCCTTTAAAAACTTTAAATGCATTTTTCTCAGACTTTTGTTTTTGAAGATGTAAGTGTTTTCTAATCCCTAAGGCTTTTTTTCTGTTCAAGATAGAGTCTTGAAATTTTTTATACATACTGAGATATATGTGTTCTATAAAAGTTAGTATGGATTTAGGTCTGGGATCCCTAGTTATTTTTTTAAAAAATGTTAAAGTTAATATTTTAAAAATTTTCCTGTTTTTTCCAGGTTTAGCTAGAAAAATAATTATTAAAAATCAACAAGGGAACAGATTTTCAAATCCATACTAACTTTTGTTTGCAATAATGTATGAAATATAAATCACTCAAAATAATTAAAAAATTTCAAAAATTGTGTATTTTATAAGGGTTTAAAAAAACTTCAAAATTTTTAAATTTTTTTAAATTTTAAAATAAGGACTAGTTAAATTGACTTTTTATTTTCAGAATCAGTTTAATAATATAGTATGAAAACAATACATAAGTTACTTTTAATATTACTGTCTCCAAAAAAATTTTTTGAAAAAGAGTACCGTGTAGCCTTAACACTTAGCGCTGCGTTAAGTTCGCATTTTGCATTGTTCTGTCTCTTGACCAGATCGCGTCATTCATCAAATTCTTGAATTTTATGTGGAAAATGATGTATATTTGTATGAATGATGTTTACAAATGTTTAATACTTTACAAAATGATGTACACTGCAATCCATTTCAGGGTACCAGACCCTGAACTGAAACTTGGAAAAGAGCCGAAGAGAAACTCTCCGGCTGAGAAGGAACAAGAAGTTGAAAATTGTGTAATAAAATATATTTTCTAGTATTAGTTTTTTTTGTAAGCTCTCATTGGATTAAGCATTAGTTCAAAGCTTTAGGAGTAATATAGTAACTTCAGAAAACTTCAAATTTTCAGCTTATTAGGATGGTATAAATTTAGATGCAATTTATTAAGTAGCTTTAGAGTTCAGAAAGTAACCAGGTTCAGGATAACGTCCAATTACGTAGGCATTCGGACTTTAATCGTAATTTCAAGCTGGGTTTTTGTACCCAACGATAAATAACGTTTCATTTCTGGGGAGGGGTTGTGACATTGGGCTATTCACGGTTTCTCTTCACTAACCTTGGGGACTTTCAATTGAGATTGATTGCTTTCACTAAACAACCTTTGCCCAACCAAAAATGAAACGTGATACCTAAAGTTAGTATGTAAAGCAGTTAGGAATGAAGTGAAGTGTTAGGTTTGGAAATATATAAACTACATCTGAAACGGGATCCAAAAAGAGATCTGAAAGAGTATCTGAAGGAGGATCTAAGAGGCGTTGTAGGTGAGATGAGGTGAAGCTGAAGTGCTAGATAAGAGAAAGGAGGAATTAAAGTCTATTGCTGAAGGTTCGAGTGAGGATTACTCGAGAAAGATTTGGCCTTGTGTTTTCAGTAGTTGTTCCAGAATCTGAGTTGCAGTCGAGGAAAGACTGTTGGTAAGAGTCTGTTAGATTACTATTGGTGGGTTGAACTAAGATATTAGAAAGCTTACCCTGCAATAATTGCTTTCTTGAAGGACAAAAATATTTTGAATGTTATAATATTCAGCCACAATCAAATCGACTAATCAAAGTGATACTAAAAGAATTACCGGTCTTCGCTGATATAGATGATATCAGTTACGATTTCAAAGAAAAACTATTATTAATCCAAAAGATGGCTCAGCTTTGCCAATATACAAATAAAACTAAGCAATCTCTTCCTCTATATTTGGCTGAAATTCATCAGAGAGAAAACTCTTGGGAAACTTATAAAATAATTAATTGTCTCCACATGACTACTGATGTAGTCGAACTTAAGAAGAAAAGTGCTACAATTGCAATTACTTTGATCACTCATTCAAAAGCTGCCAAACCCCCTGTATTTAAAAATGCAGCCAAGAAAAAAAACCTCTCAAAGCACCATGAAAGATAAAATAGATAACCAACTCTGCATAAATTGCAAAATCAGCGATCACATGGTATCATAGGAGTGATGCCTAAGTTTTTCAAATCCCCAAAAATATAAAGTTATGATAAAAACAGACAGTAAAAATAAACCCTTTCAGACCAGTCCAGCCACAGAAAATTTTTCATATGCACAAGAGGGCAACAATTAACTGAGACCCCAGGTGATTTCAACCAAAGCTGAAAATTTGTCATCAGCTTCCTATAATTACTATCAAAAATTCTAATTTCTAAAACAGTAACAGTTTTTAACTCGAATTATTTCATCCTTTTTGAGGGTATTAAAGAAATAAACAACCTATTCAGAGCATTTCCCAATCGTTTGGCTGTTAGAAAAGATGGAAAACACAGATGATAATATCGAAGAGCTTAACATTTTTATACAAAGAATTACCACCTCTACTTCTTAAATTTAAAATTGTAGAAATATAAATCAATTCTGATAATAGTAATTTCCCAACTTCCCAAATTTTTAAATTTAACTGCAGCTAACAGCGTACTGTGCGATAAGCATCGTATCACAAGTTTGATCACAA
>BMAW01059896.1:0-10058 GCA_019974015.1 Nephila pilipes | reverse complement strand
AAAAATCTTTTCGTGATGCTTGCTGTATTTGATTTAATATATATTTCGTTCCATGATTTCAGGACACTTTCCCTCGTAATCTTTTTAAAATAGGATTGAGGAATATTAACATTAAGATCAATTTCCCGCTTCGTGGCAGTCTTTGCCAGAAAGTCAGCCCTTTCGTTACCATAAATACCAGAATGTCCACGTACAAAAGAAAAACAAACAGTAATGTTCTCATCTTTGAGGTGTTTGAGATGCTGTTGAATTTCAACAACAATATCATTCGAGGAAGAAATGTTTTTTAATGTTTCCAAGGATGAGAGTGAATCAGAACAGATCAAATAGTTCGAAGCAACACAGTTTTGTTGAACAATCCACTTGATGGCGAAATTTAAGCATAAAAGTTCAGCCACATAAACAGTACACTCGTCTCTGATTCTGTATTGTAAGTACTGAACTTCAATACCTTTCTGAAAGACAACAAAACCAAAACCCACCCTACCATCAATTTTACTGCCATCAGTAAAAACCGTGATAGGGAATTCTTCCTCAGAGTTTGAACTATATTCAATCAATTGTATGGCATTTCTCTCTGAAGGGTGGGGAAGATCAGAGGGAAGCAAAACACAATCATAACCTGAAGAGGAAGAGGCTGCGAGCTTTTCTCTGAGACCAATGTCATTTAAAATAACAATGTCAATTGGCGGAAAACCAGAAATTATAAACACAGCTTCATAACTTAAAGTTCGATATCCAGAAATAGCTCGAAGGAGTATTCGTCTTTGGATCCGTCTCAAAAGTTTAGAATTAATTTTCTTCTTTAACGAAACACCCCAAACCCTTGAGCCGTACATAATGAACGGTTGAATTCCTTGTTTATAGATAAGTGAATGCACGTTAAAATTGATGCCATAAGTGTTTCGTGCAACTCTGCCCAATCCCTGTTGCAGCTTTTCACACTTCTCTGATATGTAGGTTAAATGGGGCTTCCATGAAAATTTACAGTCAATAATAACACCAAGATATTTCATTTGCTTAACGATAGTCAAAGGAATACCATTAAGACATAGCTGGTAAGAGTCATAACAAATATTTCTTTTTTCAATGAACATAACCTTTGTTTTATTAGGGTTAAATTCCAGTTTAAAAGCTTTTGACCATTCAGAGGCAAAGTTTAAAGTCTCTTGAGCGTGTAGAAAAGTTTCATGAAGATTTTTACCTTGAAAACAAATTAAAATATCATCTGCGAAAGCTATGGCATCACAACAAGCAGTAATATTGAGCTTAATTAGGAGATCGTTTATAATTTTCTTTTACTTTGATTGCATAAAGTAGGATAATTTCATATTTGCATAATGCAAAAGAAAACAGATATTACCAGCACAGATAAAAACCATACTTAAATGTTGTTCAGCTTATTATTTCTATTATCAATTAAGACTGTAAAACTACTTAAAAATTTATTTGTAATCTATAATGCAATTTGCGGACAATTTACTCATAAGTAAGTATCCACAATTTGTTTTAACGTTACAGAAACTTACTGAAATTATTAACTGATATTAGAATTATAGAATGACAATTTTAATGATTTCATATAAACATATTATGTTCAATTACATTGCGCAAATTTATGAGCTTTAATTATTACATTGACTATTGGTGTCTTTTTACAAACCTGAGTTGAGCAATTTTGTAAAATTATAAGAAAATAATTTTTTCACTATATATGGAAACACATAAAATATGCATTCCAGAAAGAAAGAAAAAACTTCATCTTTAAATAAATAATTAATTAAATTTTTTACTATTTTCAAGATATTATAATGTTTTAAAATTTTCCCCACAGTGAATTTTAATATTTTTAAGTTATCTTTTTCTTAATTTCTTAGAATCATTTTTGACAATTCTATGTATGGATTTGGTTCTAATACTATCATTTACATTTTTGCAATTATTTTTTTTCTATCAGTTGCTACGAAAAACAGTAAAAAGAATTGTTACATCTAATTTTGAAGGTTGTTTTTAAAAAAGAACTATTTATCAATATCTTTATTGCATGCGTAGAACAAATTCGATATCTTATATTTTTTTATAAAAAAGACTTGGAATTGTAAATGCATGGTGTCGTGAAAAAGATAAAAAGAATATAAAAATTTTAATGGTCAATGAAATAAAATGTCGCATTCAATGAAAGAAAATTAAAATAATACGCTGGAACTATGAAAGTTTGTACATATATTTTAAAAGTTCTATATTTAAAATAAGGGTATATAATTTTTTTACATGCTCTCATTTTAGGGAACTGTTTTCCCATAAGTTAGCATGAATAAGTAATTCAAAAATGGTAGAAATATATTTTGAAATAGAATTCATCTCATCCTTGTTCGATAATTTCTTTTCATTATAGCGGTGGGAAGTAAAATTTTTATCAAAAGATTTAATTACAAACACAAAACACTGTAACCACACACTCAAGAAAAAGAATATTTTGAGTTATACTCTAATAACAGTATTCGAAAAAAGAAAATAATTTTTTTTTGTAACAAAATTAAAACATGTACCGAATAAAGTGAGTGTTAGAAAATACAATGCTCCGTTGAATGTGTGCTGAAATTATTAGAATTGTTAAAAATTAGTTTAAAAAAAAAAACTGCACAAAACATGACCTATTATGCAGTAGTTGATTTGTACCAATGATTCTAAAAAAAGGACGAATATAGTTAGTTTTTTGAACCATGTATTTTCCTTATTTGCATTCATTTATGAATGCAATTATTTTTTTATTGATGATCCATTCATTCATATGCAAATGTAAAAACTTGTGGAGATAAATTGGAAAGAAAAAAAAAATAGAACAGAAACTAGCAATACCTACATTTCCCCCTTGTTTTTCTCTTCAAAAAACTTTAAAAAACAAGTTTCTGTAAGTTGAATTGAATTTTTAAACTCAAGCAAAATACAATATTATATAATACAATTCGCAGTAAGAGAAAAATGCACTTTCATTGATTATTTTAATTCTAAAATTCTGCCTAATGAGTTGTATTTCTTGACTTTATCATAACTAGAGAAGGTTCTTTGAAATAAAACATTCTACTTCTTTCTTCAAAGTAAAATTTTGAAACGTAAAAACTATATATAATCCTACTTGGTTGTTAGAAAACTGCTGTGGAAAAATTCGCTTTTCCTTCCCCCCCCCCTTCTAACATTAGATAGTTGAAACTCATACCACAGATAAAGTGTCAATAAATCTTTAGTGTCCAGCCATTCTAAGCCTGTCTATCTGGATCTTTAAATCTTTGAATGCACAATGAAGTGCATTCAAAGCTAGGTTAGGGTTAGCCCCAAAAGTGCCGAGGGCTATCTTAAACCTTATACATGAAAAGGAAACGAGATAATTGGTTTCAGGGGCACTATTCTTTCGCATTCATTCATTCTCGACTTCAAATGATTATAATTCATTCCCGATTTTATTGACGTTATATGTGTCGGCAATTCCTTTCTTACAAAGTCGCCGTGGATGTCCGGCTTTTACGTCTAATAAACCTTAAGTTTTTAAATATATGTTTGGGACAATTTTTTTAAAGCGTTTTTCACTAGCCTCTTGCAAGAAAAGCTTTTTTAATTTGATTAAAAACTGTCTTTGGTCAACAACGAATCTAGTAAATTTTTTCGGCAATCATTTTCATTAAAAATGTAGCAGCTAAAAAGATTGATTTTGTTGAAGCCATAAAAAATTTCAGAACTCAAAGCTAGCTCGAAAACAATTTTTTGCTTTTTTCGAGAATGAAAAGATAAAAACATTTTTTGAAATATCAAACTGGCAGAAATTGTTTTTACTTTTTCTTTAATCTTAAATATTTTTGTTTCCAGGTCACTATACCTATTTATTTTATGAAATAAATGATGGCTTTTTCATAGAAATAATTATAATAAGGGGACTTTAGGAAGGTTTCCTCCCCGATCCCCAATAGTTTTAGCTTCTCATCTAACAGTATTATACTTTGTAATAAAAGAAATGTTACCCTAAGAACTGAACTGAATTGAATTATTTTCTTTATTTATTTATTTTGATTATTACTATTTTCATTTATTATCACTAAAAATCTGAGTATTACTCTTTTAATTTTTGGTGCATTAGATTGAAAAATATTCCTTAAATTCTAAGAGTAATACTCAGATTTGTGAGTATTATTCTTAGTGTTCAGACATAGAGTATTACTCTCTTTCATACATAATTTCAGTAACATGCTAATGTTATTGAAACTATACATGAAAAATAAGCAATTAAGCTCATCACGAATAACGTTTTATATAGAAAATATATATTTATAAAATATTTAATTTATTTTTTGAGGAAAAAAAATGCAAGACTTTTCTTAAGAACAATATACATATTTTATTAATTACAATTCGGTAAGAAACAATTTCTAATGGCTCAGTAATATAACTGTCAAAAAGTACAACTGATTTTTTTTAAAAAATATAATATTTATTGACTTTTAGAAAATCGATGCTTATAAATAATATTTAAACTTAAATTTATTTAATGTACATTTGCTCTTCATTAGCATATAATGTGAATGTCCCTTCACGGATATTTATTTCGAGTTTCAGAGAATTAAACAATATTAAAACAATTGATCGTTGATTTGGTGGTCGTGGTATTCTAGTGATAACGGTCGCAAACCCGTGGCAGACAGTTTTCGTCGAGTTGCGGGTTCGAGCCTTGATGCCACTAAAGACCCATTGTGTATTCGAGATTGATACACGTAAAATCTGTCAAGGTTCAAAGTCCTCCTATTGGCGTGGTGTGGAAGTTAGGAGAGGGAGATGCCAGCTCAAGTTTCATCCTCTTCACATGACCGAGGTTCAAAATCACGAGGTTTACAACTAATAGTTTAAGTGTTGCTTCTAGTACGACGTTAATAAAACTAATCAATCAACCGTCGTTGATTTGAGAAAATCGGAATTTAATCGAAAATCTATCACATTGATATATTCTCAATATTTTTCTTTTCTTTTCGATTAATCATTTTGATTATAAAGAATAATATTTATCTAAATTTTCTAACGGTTATATTATTATACATTTCTTGAAGAACTTCAACCGTAATTTCAAACTAAACATTTCAGAATATGTTACATGGATGGCTTTGATATATATAAAATAAATTTATAATATTTGCAAATTTTCAATGTATTTAATAAAGATTATAAAATTAAAATATGTTATCATGCTAATTACATACTTTTAAACATGTTTTTGAATATTTGATCTTTGAATAAAACGAAATAAATATTTATTTTTTTAATGTAGTATTTTATATTAAATTCAGAGTAAAAGTTTCAAGCAAAAGAAATATTGCTGTAATAGTTAAAATGTTCCAAATTAATACAGATACTAATAAAATCGATAAAAGTTAAAACAATACAAGACTTTTTTTTCCCATTGCTGATTTATTTCTGTTATTAATTCAGATTAATAGAAAATATTACAATTTTTTTTAATAATTTGAACATTTTCCTTAATTATTCAAAAGAATTACAAATTTATTCAGATTTTTAGATGCTAAAAGCATATTCATACTTCCTAAATAATTAGAGGAGAATTTTTGTGTGTATAAATAGATAGTTCATATTGTTTATGTATTAAAATTTTAAATAGTATACAATATAATTTGATAATTATATCATGTAACGGGGTTGTCTTCACTGCCGGCTATAAATATTGCTAATTAAAATAATTATACTAGATCTTTCCGGATTGTTGTATATGAATAGAAAAATGTTCTGCATGAAAATTCTAACTGTGATACTAAGAATGATACAAGGAAATTGTAGGAAAAAAACATTGCTTCAATTTGCAGAACATCTTTCCCAAAGTTTCTTGAAATGGAAACGGACAAATAACCGCAAAGCGGCTTTCAGAGGGAACTTCCCCTAAAAAAGGGAGACTCATTGGTTGTTAGGGACTTCTTGGAACTCAAACATCCCCACTGCACAGCAGGTTCAAACATTCAATTGGGTCCTTTTGTCGGACGACACTTAAAAATGTCAATCATTGACGAGAAAGGGGGTAAGTAATGTAGTAAAAACACCCGTCCTTATCAGGACTTCCTTCTCGAAAGTGCCCGTCCTCAAAAGGTTAAATATAGATCTTTTTTCATTAATTTTATTGAACTTTATTATTTTTGCATCTTCGTATTGAGTTAATTGTTTATAAACATAATTTATCAAACCTATTCACTGTACTTAAATAATTCTTATCTAATATAAATAAGTCACATTTCTTTCTCTGGGAAATATTTCAATTGAAACTAAATCAAATTAAAGTTCCAAAGTGTTAATTAAAGAGAGAAACAGGATAGAATGCACGTTATAAAAACATTCTGCTTTTAAAACGAACTTTTATATAGATACGAAAATAATTATATTCATTAGTTTTATCGTACGGATCTTTTAATCTCTAATGTGTGTTACACAAAAGGGATTTTATATAAATTTACAAACTTTTAACAGCCGATGCAAAAGGAATAAAATGCTACTTTAAAACAAACACGTTTTCAATAAATCATCTTTAATTTTACTTCTGAATTAAATTTAATAAAAATTTGAAAACTTTCATACGAATTTTTGACTAATTATACAATCAAAATAAAACACTCAAAAATATCTTCTTAAACCTGAAAAGTTTTCTTAATTAAATTTTTACACATTTCTAATTTATAGCAAAACGTTTGTTGAAGAATTTTTAAACATAAAATAAAAATCTTCTAAGTTAAAGTTTTACATATTAATACTTTATATTATAGTGTTCGTTAAGTAACATTATTATAAGTTTATATGTTTGACTATTACTCAGTTTTTAAGTATAAATAAAAAAAAATAAAACCTATTTCAAAAAAATTATTAAAATATTTTAATTGCGTTATACAAATATCATATATCATTCACAGATTTCCTTCAAAAATAAATATTTTTATTACTTAAAAGTATTAAACCATGTTGCTGTGTATATCCCAGAATATTTAATGTTAGTTATAGTTTTAATTTTAAAATTATCTAATGTCCTTTTAATTAATTATAAAACTAACCAGCTTTTCAGTTCTATAGTGTTAAAGAGGTTGTATTGGATTTTAAAATGTTTGAAGTACTCCTTTAACTAAAGGCCGCTCTATTTGTTTTGAAGAGGATAATTTTAAAATAAAAACTACTTTTTATTATAGTATTTAGTATAATTTAAATTAGATAAAACTGAATAGGGTAATACATCATTATATATACTTGTATGTAATTATACTTCAGTTACTGATCTCTTAACTCTTAATCACGCTAAGCAAATATTTTTGGAATTTTAATTTAAACAATCGTCTTATTATTTATTTAATATTTAATAAATGAATGCTTCAAACGTCTTAATGTAAAATGTCAGAAATAATAAAAAATAAAAGAATTTTAATTTTCTCTTAAGCCACATCACATTATATTTAAGCTAACATTTTTATTTAAAATATAAATTCATAAAATGGTCCTTATTCCTATACATTAACATAAGAGTCATTTCTTTACATTCAGAAATTTCTCGACAACGCGTGAGAAGGGAGCAGTTAGCCTCAGAGAAAATCATTAAAATAAGCTATTAAAATCCAAGCTCTCACCTTTTAATCGAGGACATTCCATGGATAATTAAATGCTATTAAATGACTCTCACGTGCATACAAAAACAACCATTATATGAACGCATTTATTCTTCTTCCTGTGAAACTGGTATTGATCGAATCATTGACGCCTCTTCATCACATTAAAGTCTGGAAAAATAAAACTAATTCCTCCTTATTGGGCGTATTTTAACTATTCCATCTTTTATGAGGTTGAAAAAATATATTACTTCAAATAATCTTCTGTTTAAACAATCCGATTTACTGCTTTTGAAGTTTTAATTTTTGACTGCATTATATTCAAGCAATATTGAAACTTCATTCCCTTTTAATTAAAAAGAGAATTTTATTCCTTTTAAAATAAAATTACTAAATATATTTTTTACTTTTTCAATAGAAAAATGAAGATTGTTTAATAAATTGAAAATTGAATGTCAACATTGCTTGGAATGTTCGTTTCTTTTGATACTTAAAATAGCTTAAGCGAATTAAAAAGTTCTATTAAAAATTTCCTGAGAATAATCCACAATGAAATGAAAAATATTGTAATTCAATTCTTAACTTAATCTATTTTACTTGATTGTTCTGTTGATACAATTTAATTTTTTTTTCTCGAGTTAGCCAACATTAGCTCACACAAGTAATCCTGATTACAACATATGATATTTCACAAGAGTTTTCGAAACGAGAGAGGATAAAATCTTTTCAAATACTTAACTCTTCCGTTGTTGATTACTTATAATTATAATATTTAATGCCCCTACATTTCATAACATATCTCTTTTTCTGTTTTAATTTGTTGTTCTTCTTACTTGAAGCCTACTGCTATAAAATATTTGCTACAATTTAAATTGATAGAAGATTGGCAACTTCTTTTTTTTTTTATCTTTTTGAAGCTAACTTTAAAATGATTTAAGCAAACTAAAAAAAAAAAAAAGTGTAAATATTTTCATTCTGACTTTTGTTCAAAGAAGCATCTAAAACGCTTAAAATATTGTTTCTGATATTTTTGTAACTATAATTTTTAGATTTTTATTTGACTGATCTAGACACACACATTTGTGCTTATCTGGAATAATGAAATTTGCTTTTTAAAATATTACATAATTATGGATATTATAACTTTATTTTATCATATCAAGAGTTCAAATTTAGAAAATATACTGTCTGAGTCTAAATAATAATCTGAAAACAATATACTAACCAAATTAATGAAGATAGATTTTATTTTTAAGTGAGTTCCACATCCAATTTGAATCTGTTATATCTTTGTGTGTGTGTGTGTATATGTATGAGTGTAAACCCACTTTTTCCCCTTTTTTTTCTTTATTACATTCTTTATGTTTTTGGACAGACTCTATTTTTAAAATCGCGAGAGCAGTTCTAGGATCCCAAACTTCTTTTTATTGCTGCGTATATATATGGACACAATTTAAATGCTTAAAATATTCATAGTTTATATATATATATATATATATATATATATATATATATATATTTAGCTAAGACTGTAGAAGACTATAGAAGACCTCTCAATAGATATAGATGATCTTATAAAGGTATTTTAATTGATTTTAAGAATTTTATCTTTTATGTAAAACTTATTTCATTAGTTAATCTAATACTTTAAGAAAATTATATTAAATATAATGATAAAGGTTATAAACAAAGGTATACCACAAATAAGACCAGCAAATAATAGTTTGCCTTACATTTACTTACATTTTTATGAAACTATATAACTAAAAATAATTTTATTTTACATAGATATAATGATGACTTCATTATCTTGAATTACAATAACAACTATGAATACAAGCCTGTTATGTCCTTTTAACTCTTATTAAATTTTAGTAGCAATCATATTTAATGTAAAATCCTAGTAATCAATAGAACAGTTCACAGTCATTTGAAAAATATGAACAAAAACGTCGTATTAAAACAAAACTTGTGTTTTATTAACATGATTAATATTTTCAGACTGAAAAATAAAATTCTAAACAGAAGCGCTTAATTCTTGTAGTATTTTGACCAGTAATAATTTACATAATACTGACGATTTGTCAGTTAATATAATATTACACATTTCACTTGCATGTAACATCAGAAATATTTCATTCCATGATGGAAAATAAATTCTTACGATTCTAACACATATGACATGTCACATCAATACATTGATTTGAAGCGAATGGAATTAATACTCACAATTTGCTTAAAATTAGATATAAGTGGTATTTTTCACATAGATATTGTTCGATGATTGAAAATAATGAATAAGCAGTTGTAATGATATGATAAATAAGCAGTTGTAGTTTCTCTAACACACCTAATTTATATAACTTTTTTAACCTATTTACTTACATTTAAACCAAAAATAATAAAAATCAAATAGAAACTAATTATTTA
>BMAW01059895.1:1654-16041 GCA_019974015.1 Nephila pilipes | reverse complement strand
TTAGGAACACCTGTGAAAAATAAAAATTTTCTTTTAGTAAGGCGTTGGGCCAACTTTTGCCTGAATGACAGCTTACATTTGACGTGGGAATGACAAATAAAGGTGTCTTAAAAGAAGTTCATTAGAATTCTCGCACCCATTCCTCGTGCAGGGCCATCTCGAGTTCAGATACTGTGCGTGCAGCAAGAAACCGAGCACGGACTTTGTTCTCTAAAAAACCCTGCAAGTACTCAATGATGTTCAGATCAGGTGACTGGGGACACCCCGTTAGATGTTCCACATCATCATCATGCTCATGTAACCATGTTTGAACACAGCGAGACGTGAGAATAGGGGCGTTGTCATCTTGGAACACAGGACGTTCTCCCGGAAAGAGAGTCTGAAGCATAGGATGAAAATGATCTGCGAGAATGCTTCGATAATGGTCTCCTGTGAACATTCTCTTCAAGACAAAGGCAGGCCCCAATCCACGGGAAAATATTGAGTCCCACACTATCACAGAGCCTCCTCTATACTTCACGGTTGGAACCTTTCGCCGCCACTCTGTGGCACTTTGTTGTGACTCGTGGTGGCCGTTTATTGGACAGTCGAAACAAGACTCATTTTTAAACGGGTGTTTCTATTATTTTGTCCTATACTTTCATATATATATATATATATATATATATATATGAAACAGCATGAAATATTCAGTGTACTTGCGACCAATTTTTTACAACATTGTTCCAATGGAACTAAATAGTGCGCAGTAATATAATTTTCTTTCTGCTGTGCGGCCCTAGATTAAAAGATTCAATATCCATATAGCCTTAAGTTCCCATATATATCCTTTGCACATTCAAAAGGCTATTTTGAAAGAACAACGAATGTTTGAGAAAGTATTCGTTTCGGATGGATAGTGATGCTGCTGCGGCGGCTGCTTTTAACACAGACACAAACTAAACCTTCTGATAATTCTTTAATAACACACCATTGAACTATGTACAACGAGCTCCGAGCGAGCATCAAGTTACAGGGCAACTCTGCAAGAGAGAAAGTCAGTTCTTAGAAGAGAAGGAGAGCGCGCACCAGGGTTCGGCCATTGGCGAGGAATGCCTCGCAGCGCATGTAAAATCTGTTTGGCGGTCTCCACAATCGGTGAGTGATCTATCTGTTGGCGAACCGCCGCAATGCCATCATTGGGATTTACATGTCCGATGGTACTTAACTGCTCAGTAGAGTACATTTAACTGAGCAAATGCAGCTGATTGTAACTTTTCTATTATTATGCTTCAGACCGGAAATACTCACAAATTCGTATTCGCAAATATCTTATAGATTATTTTCAGAATATAATAATTCATTCTACATTAATCTCTGTGACATACAGAATAAACAACACTAGGAGTACTCTTCTTGGATGTTCTGTTTCAGAAGTGGAGGCGCATGTGCAAATCGCTTAATGGCGAAAAGCCGTCAATTTTAATTTTAAAATGTGTAGTTCAAAATCAATTGTAATATAATACAAGTTTTGTTTAGTGAGAGTCGGGAGAGGTTTTCACCGGCCAATGAGATACGACGGAGGTCCTAGGAGTGGGATGGGTTGCGGGAAGTTAATAGTAAGCTAATAGAACTGTGTAAGATCAATCTGAGTGGATTGAGTGCATCACCTAAAGTGAAAGTACGTTTAGTACTTACATCCAGAGTGAAAATGCAGTGACCCATTGAATTGCATCATTCCATCGATTTTTAGAATAAACTGAACAAGTCTGATTCGGAGACTTTTGATACGATCCGTTTCACCTACAATGACGAATCTGTGCCCAGAATTATTGTTTTTGAATGACGCAAGCAATTCTATGATAGCGGGAAAGATATCGAAGGAGAACAACATTCTTTATGTCTGACATGCAGAAGATGAACTTGTGACTAAAATTCGTGACTTTATGAACTGTGGTCGCTAGATAAAAGTCCGTGTGCTACTACAAGAATTAAATTCAACGAAATATCCATTGTGCTCATTTAAATATGACAAAAGATACAAAAATGCTTGAGCTGTGCTAAAGATTTTGTCAGACGAACACTTGGAAAACCCTGTAACGATTTGTTACAGCAGTTGCGGATATGCGGAGAACGCATGAAGAAGGGAAGTACTGACAGCAACGTTATGATGCAGGAGGTTCATATTTTGAAAATTTTTTACTCATTGTGTGTGTGTGTGTGTGTGTGTGTGTGTGTGTGTGTGTGTGTGTGTGTGTGTGTGTGTGTGTGTGTGTGTGTGTGTGTTTCAACAATCGCAGTAAAAATTTCATTTTTATATCCTGATGCCAGTTCTAGTTTTTAATTCATGCAATAAAGTATTCTTAAAATTTGCACCCCACGCTTCAAAGCTGTATGGATAATCTCTACTTTACTTTCAGTCCACACTGCTAAAATCCATACAAATTCCCCCCATCCGATGCCGCGTGATCTGTAAAAATTCTTGCATATAAATGACAAGCAATGTAAATTCCCTTCTCTTCCACTACAGCCACGAAGGCTGAAACTACGTTTTTGATCTGATTAAATGTGTATAATGTAATTCATGGAATCGAATGGACGCAGCTTGCCCTGCGTTTATGGCCAGAACCAAAAATTGTCTCTCAATCAACATGAAACAAAACAGACTTTACCGGAGAATTGGTGCTCTTTTTCCAGGAATAATATTAACTGAAAAAGTTGTATGGCCATTTTACTCATCCATCATCCATTATATATATATATATATATATATATATATTATATATATACACTCATGGACAAAAAAATTAGCTCACCAAGAAATAATTACGGGATCGTAACGAAACTTGGTATGAAGATACATGTCGGGGAGATATGCAAATGATTAGAAATTCAGCGTGGTTGCGCATTACGTATAGCCGGTAGAGGGCATTTAACTTCGTTCTCCGGGGAGTATAAAGCAGGTAACCAAAGCTTGTTTGAGTGTGCTGAATCATTTACAAAGGAAGAGCTGATGTATACATACCATTACGCCGTTTTGAAGACAATATGAGCAGCTGTCGTAGTTTGAGAGGGTTAGAATCATCGGTATGATGGAACCTGGGTGGTCAGCTTGGCGAGTAGCTCGTCAATTAGGCAGCTCTGATTGTGTTGTGAGGAGGTGTTGGGACCAGTGGATCCGAGAGAGAGATTTCATTTACACGAAGACCAGGCTCAGGACACCCTCGACAGACCAGTCGTCGAGAAGACCGCCACATCGTAAGAAATGCACGCGTACAGTCAACTGCTTCATCGGCCGCAATCCAGGCACAAGTAACACCTTCATTAGGGATCCCTGTGTCTTCTCGAACCATACGAAGGCTCCTGGCTGAAGGACATTTGGGATCGCGGCGCCCATTACGTGTGCTGCCCTTGACGCCCACCCATCGACGCCTCCGTTTGGAGTGGTGCCGCACACGAGGAGACTGGACTGCAATGGAATGGAACCAGGTCTTCTTTAGGGATGAATCCAGATTCAATCTCAGCAGTGATGACAATCGTGTTCGTGTGTGAAGACCCCGTGGTGAACGCATCAATCCTGCCTTTGCTTTACAGCGACACACCGCTCCCACAGCTGGTGTGATGGTATGGGGTGCCATTGCCTACAATACACGGTCATCCCTAGTATTGATCCATGGCACCATGACAGCCCAGCGGTATGTCCATGACATCCTGCAACCACATATGTTGCCACTCGTGCAACGGCTCTCAGGAGCCATTTTTCAACAAGACAATGCTCGGCCTCACTCGGCAAGGGTGTCACAAGACTGACTCCGCATTGTTACTACCCTTGCTTGGCCTACCCGACCCCCAGATTTGTCTCCAATCGAGCATATCTAGGATCATTTGGGACGTCGAGTTGGGCATCCCACGAGTTTGAACGAACTTGAGGCAAGGTTACTACAAATATGGAACGAAATGTCTTAAGACATCATATAGAACTTGTATGCCTCAATGCCCGATTGTATCGCATCTTGCATTCGCTCTACAGGGGGTTCAACAGAGTATTAATCCTCCGTTCTCCGCCTTTTTCTCTGAAATAAATGATCCTTTTTCTTTGATTTCCTAATCATTTACTTATAACAAAGTAGACATTACGTATGTAAAATTTCGTTTCATTTTGACGACTCCTTCTTGATGCGCTATTTTTTTTTGTCCACTAGTATATATATATATATATTTATATATATATATAGAATCAAGCTCTGTACTCACTCATCTGATATGATCTACTCAGGTCTTAACATTAAAGTGTTATTTAAGGTTATGTAGTACTATTTGTCTCATTTTGGAATTCAACAAATAAGATCCCTTATTTCCTATATCCATGCAATCCAATTTTTAGATTCAGCAATATATTAGCAAAAAACCCTATTAGTATTCTTAATTCTTATCACATCTAGACAAAATAAGAATCTTAATGACTCAAAAGGTATTGTCTCAAAAGGTAAATTGATGTAACTGATAGATTTTTTGAAAAGCACTTACTCATTAAGGATTCAAAAAAAATTTGCAGAATTAGTTATTGGATGGTTTTAATAGTCCATCTTTCGAATTTCATTCGAATCTGATTCTTATTTCCAAAGATATTTGAAGAATGTCATTAAAAAGTTAGATACTGGTTAATTTCGTGTAAGCAATTTATGAGGTTCGTGTATTAAATAACGAGATCGAAGCTGCAAAACATTTTATTTTGTAGTCATACATATTTACTTATCATCATCTTCAATATTTACCCCTCCTCTATCTCCCCAACGCTCCATGCGAATCTTTCATTGTTTGAAACAGTGCTGGAAGTCTGCTTTTGTCAGCTCCTTAAGGCCCGCACCACTTTGTCTTTCACAGCTTCGACGGCTCAAATCTTATTTCTTTAATGCAGATTTCACCTTAGGAAACAGATAGAAATCGCATTGCTCAAGATCTGGTGAATAAAGCGGATGGTCTAACACTGGAGATGCTGTACTTGGCTAGAAACCACTTGACCAACAATATGGAATGAATCTGGCGCTTTGCCTTTGTGGAAAAATTTTCCGTAAGGATTCTTTGTCAATTTCTCTAGTCTCTACAATCACAAGAATACTTAACCGATGATCAGATCAAACCAGATTGGTGATCTTTCGATATTGTTATCCGTTTTGGAAGTGAAAGGGCGATCCGAGTGTGAGTCATCTTCAACGTCTTTTCTGCTATCTTGAAAACGCTTAAACCACTCAGAAACACGTGTACGCGATAAACATTCACTGTCATGTACTTCAAATAAATTATAAGTATCAGTAGTGGTTTTTCCAAGTTTCGTGTGAAATTTCACAATTCGTTGCTCCATTATTACACGAAACCATTTTCCGATGAAACAAAAAAGTAACTCTTGGTGAAAATGCAGTTTAGCATAACCACTTGGCGAGATTTGAAAAATCGCCAAACTTGGCGATTTTTATGGCGGAGCCTAAAGTCCGCGTAGCTTAAAAGGAGAATTTTTTGACTCACCTAATTTTCAGGGTCGTGTCGATTTTCCGGCGGGTACACAGTAATAACGGTTTTCAAAAATTCCTCGCAGGTTTCATCCTGAATGGAATGATTGTGTCTCCGTCTCCACATGTATTCACCCAAGTAAGAATCAAATTCTCCCCCGACAAAGAAACTGGGATTGGGAGAATAAACGTGGAGTAAATGATTGACGGTAAGGTAAGAAACGCAGAAACACAAAATCAACCAAGCAGTGAATTTGAATAAAAAAACGTCAAGAACGTAAAACGCAAAAGCACGAAAACACAGCAAAATTAATAAACGACTGAACTGCACAACTGGTACAACGGAGAAACGGACAAAGAATATTCTGGAAACTCTGAGAAGTCGGCACTCAGCAGCGGAAATGAGTAAAATATTAACCCCTGATTGGTTAAGAATCAAAAAAAAAAAAAAAAGAGAGAGAGAGAGGATAGTTTCGGTTTAGAAACGGAGGCGCAAAAAGATACTGCCTGTGATTGGCTAAAAAAAAACCATCCATCAAAGCTGCCTGAGTGTGAGATTGCGGAGGTATAATGAATCCTGGGAAAAAGTAATCCAGACTGAAGGGGGGAAGAAAAGATGGAGGATTGTAATTCCGATTAATGTGGCAAATTCGAAACGGTAGCCCCGGCGAAAGCAACAACAGTTTTAAAAAAATGATTAGAGAAAGGTATAAGTATAAAAAAAAAGAAAGCTCGTTACTGAAAATCAAAAATCATGTATCATATGCCTTATTCGAAAGGGTAACCACGGTTAAAGCCACCGCAGTGGAGAGAAAGCATGGTATCCACAATGGACAAAATATCGCCAAACAATTCCTGTCACCAAGTGGTTACGCTAAACTGCATTCCAACCAAACTCTTTTGCAAACGAAGGCTACAGGTATACGAATTTGAATTAACAGAAACGAAAAGCACTGCGTTTGAAAGAGAAGGCTTCCATTAAACAGATGTCCGTCCCTAGCGTTTCGCCACTTGCGTATTTCTTCTGCATCAGTGACAATCTCGTTATTTGATAGCCACACCTCGTATAATACATCTTCTGTTTATTAGCAACACGTTATAAATGGATTGATGGTTAAAATTTGCCTCCCAATAACTTGGATACAAATCTAGTATTGAACAGTTCTGATCTTAAAACTTGAAATTGAATATTTCCTTAACTATTGTCGGGAATTGCATAAAACTTGGGATTTAAGCATTTTGTGGTTTAAGTCATCTACCCTTAGTGTAATGAGAATGATTTTGAAAACCCTTAAGTAGAATATATTTTTATTGTAGATGGACAAAAATGCTCATTTAACAATGATGAAATCGTTATATAAAACTCCATAACTCAGAAACGTTTCACTATAATAAGAAATTTAAGTAGAAATTTGAAGTTTAGGCTAATTTTCAAGATTATGTGTAAGGTATACAAAAGAAAACCACGTAGATTATAAAAAGTACTGCTTCAGAAGAGAAGTAACTGTATTAATAAAACGATTTCATCAATCCTTTAACATCATAGTTTAGTTTCCTTTTAGATTTTATCATTGATACCAATTAACAATTTTGATACCATTCCAATTTTATCCAGAACTATGGAAGTTATTGAGGCTCCCACATTTTGTAAAGTATACACAACATAAAAAATAAGGTTATAGTTCATTATGATGTAATAAAAATCATTTTTACAAATTATTAGACATAGTGTTTTTCTTTCAGAATGTACTGCTTTATTTTGAGAAGAATTTATGCAAAAAGACATCGAATGACAACAGGTTTTATTAAACATAATGTACAAATATACATGCACTAAATACTAAACATGTAACATTGAGATGTGCAAGGTTAAAGAGAAATAAGAATATATATAGTATATACATTCTTATTAGAACTATGTCTTTATCTTTCATTTACGAACGAGACAATTAAAATAAAAATAGTATTGTGACGAATGAATAAATATACTCTATTGACCCATAATTACAAAAGCTTCAAAGCAAACAATTTCAATTTTAGAGAAAGAGTTCGTATTTTTCTTAGAGAGGCAACTTTTATATCTGTTCATACTCTTAAACAATAACGGGCTACCCTTATTCAGAAAGACATCGTAAAAAAATATTTCATAACAAATAATATTCAGAAAATAGAATATATCGAAGAATTAAATTTAATTTCAATTTTTTTTTTTTAAAGTAAAAGAAAATATTTTGCTTTCATGCTGTTTTAGAGTAAGAATTTTTAAAAGTGTCCTCTAAATTATCACTCAGTAACTTACTCCTAAGTAACTTGGAAAAATAAAATTTAAGTAATTTAATCGAAATTGATCTGAAAACTATTATACATTTTCTGCTAAGACTAACATCCTCATTAATAAATGTCAAATTATTTATGATTCATTTCATAAATTACTTTTTCTCCTATAAAGATGATAAAAGAAAAAATTACACCTAAAAGATATAAAATAATAATTCCATGTAAATCATTGAACGAAAGGGGACGAATTTTGGATTCGAGGGAGTCTTCAAGAAAGTCTAATGACCTATTTATCAAGTTATCTTTCAAATTTTTGTCATACTTGAGAACAGTTTTTAATCCAGATAGTATAAGAACTAATCTTCTGATACAACAAAAGCGATTGCCGTAGACAAATGCAACTGGGGAATTTAAAAGAGATTCATTAAACCCATACGTAATTTCTTGCTTTTCTGAAAAAAATGCTGAGTGATTTCTCATTAAAGGTTTGTAAGGATCAACCTCTGGGCAGTTTTGAGAAATAGTTTTCGATGCATTGATGAACGGATTGTCTTCAGCTGCAACTATCAAATTTTCAATGGGGAAATCAAATAGAAACGAAAAGAAAAATTTTCTAAAAATGAGTCTCCTTGTCCGGTGAATCTTCAAAAAAACCATGACTTGCACGCAAATTCATTTTACTCATGGACTGATATAAAATCTTGAAAAAAGTACTGCAGTAAGATGTAGAAATCACTATGACAAATAGCCACCAAAATAATCCCAAAACATAACATTTTAATGAATTATTATTAAAGCTAAAAGGTTGGTGAAGAAGGCTTCCAAATATTTTAAAGAAAGCCGAGCCAAAAGAACATTTGCCACCATGGAGTTTGAAGAACAAAAGGGACATAATGAAGAGAGATATAATCACACCAATCCACACATGCACATGAAACGGGTAGAAAAAGACCATAGATTTATCTACTTTCAGTATATTCGAAGCATAGGTAATTTCACCGTGAGTAAAATTCTTGCTGATACCATACATCTTTCTGATTTCTTCATCGGTACCAAGATAGGTGAATGCCAAATCAATTTCTCCTCTTTGAATCATACCTGGTATACCTGACCACGTTCCATTACATCGCTGCGCCTCCCATATGTTTTCCTTGAAAACTGTGATGTCGTATTGAGACGTTAATTCACTTACAACTTTCTGTAAAAGCAATCCGTCAAAACTATCGACTTCCACTACTTTGCTTTCAGATGCATCGGTATCTGTTACTTGAGCGAATGGGGCAGCAATAGCCACAGTCATTCTCTGAGAGTGTCCCATAGTCGTACAAATTTACTCAAACTTCAGAAAGTTTACATATATATAAAACAAGAACAATAAATTAATCATCATTGCAAATTGTGTTATTTTAAAGGTTATCTTCGCTCTCAGAAATAAGAAAGATGTAGATATATTTAGTTTTGGAAACAGTCGAGCAGAACGGTTTTTGAAAAAGTAATGGATGTTGAGGTATTGTTTTTGTTACCTCAGATTTATGTTGACAACAGTGTAATGCGTCGCCACTAAATTAACGGATAAAGTTTCTTTCAATAACAAATCTTTTTCGAATAAATAGAAAATCTTAGAGTTATAAATATATAATCAGTATCAGATGTTTTCTAAGTCAGTTGCCATGAGACCAATTATTTGTTCAATAATCTCTTCTGATCAAATATTAAACAATTTTAATGTAAATGCATCTAGTATATAAGTATATATCCTTGTTCTATATTATTTATACATTAAAGCTCAAATTCGTGTTCCTAAGCTCAACACGAATTTCTTAAATTGAATTTTAAATTTTAAAAATATTGAATGTAATTTGAGAAAAAAGGATTAACAAAAAGAAAATTTGACATAGAAATCTATTAAAACAGAGAGATGTTTTTAATGCGTATCTATGATAGAAAATCAATTTTTAGACTTATATTTTTCCCTAATCAATCTATTACATAACAATAAATCATTATTTTAAACGATATAAAAAGAACCAAAAATAAAAAAGCTCTTGTTTTTCATTATCAAATTTTAATAAAGGCCTTTTATAGATAAGTATCACATACAATTTAAATATTTTATTGAAGGGTAACAAGCAATCTATGACAGCTTGATACACTTCAAGTAAAAATAAGTACCTAATTTTTCAAGAAGTATTAATTGATTGATTACATATTATGCATCAAAACTGAATGATCTGCCTTTTACGGAAATATTTAACGATAGATATCATTGCATTCTAGATGACAGTTGTATACGATATGACGTTGAAAAGCCAGCTTCAATTTCTTATAAAAGTGATATAAGAATTTTAGATTTTTCAAACATTTTAAATGTATGATTATGAAGAAAATTTTTCAAGTTAGGCAAAAAAAATTATTTCACATATGACCAGACAAAACATGGTCATAACCAGAGATATTAAACCTCTATCAAGTACCAGAAAATATTGGATAAGATAATAACGAAAAAAATACACATCAGCCTCACTTTTGCGCACTCCGTTGCATCTCCATTTTTGATATAACGTGATGTTCATTCCGACCATTTAAAAGTGTTGCACCAAGAAGGAAACCAAATATCACAGTCTATTTTTATTACGCATATGCAGATTATTGAGCGGAATTCATGATCAAATTTACAGGTGACATCTATAATCCAGCTGGGCATCGAGGCGAACTGATACGCGTATATCATTCCAAGTAGCTTCAACTATAGACCAGAACTCACCATTGTTCCAAGTAGCTTCAACTATAGACCAGAACTCACATTGTAAGGGTTGGCGAGTGCATTTGATCCAATATCAGGGCAACACATGACCAAATGTTCTCAGTGGTAGATAAATCTGGAGAACATTATGCCCAGCGCAACAGTCGAACACCGTATGTATTCAGGAAGGTCAGGACTCCACAGCCAACATGTGATTAAGCATTGTCTTGTTGAAATGTAGTTTCATGGAGATCTCTAAGAAAAGGACCACGGACCTTAAAATGTAAAAAATTTACTGGTGGCTACCTCAAATTGTTATGCCAACATTTTATGGCCAGGATGCGTATCCAATCGCCCCTACATCATCATTCTATATGCTGGGTACGTAAAATGGAGATCAATGCAAGTTGGGAACGTTTATTCTCATTATGGGACTCAACTCTTGAGTCCGGGATCGACTTACATTGCACCAATGTAAGTGAGCTTGTCCCCTTGATATATCAATATAATCTGTTACAAAATCCCCATGCAACGGGTCTGTGATACTATCTGTGCGGACATTTGTCGTCCAACAAGTTTAATTCCTGACTCTGGTAACATGACATGGCTGTAAGATATTACAAGGCCATGTAGAGAACGTTTCTGACATTTCTGACGATTGTAGAAAGATCTAAGCTCTTCTACTTTTTTCTAAGAGCTAAGCTGTTTAAACTCTTACATGATATTCTGTATGGCCTTTCTTGGCCGATCCATTTCATATTCTCATGCCACTGGAAAATTACTAATGAGAATAATAAAATCAAAGAATAGTGACTGTTTCGGAATGTCTTAATCTTGCTGAAGATGAATTACGACACATGATGGTAAGAAGTATTTTTTATACGAAACATAGCACGATCCATATACAAACTACATGCACTCGAATATATATCGAATGTTACTTCCAACTTCGAAATCTATTGCATTACTTAGTCACTCTAAGCCACTGTTTATATCTGCCTGACCTTTTATTCATTTTTTTCTTTACTCAACAAAATTGAAAAAGTTGGATTCGACCATTAATTTCCAGACGAAGTATGAATTTTCCAAGCGACTGGATATATTTTCCATAGGGGACGTTTAGTATGTCTTTTCTTTGGACGGAAACATAGCTTTCCGAAGAGGGCGTTTGAATGGTTCTGAAATGACAGAGGATGATGGCCCGGAGTTCACTAGAGCACGGACTAGATGATTGTAGATAAAAGCTTCGAAATAATTTACGAACATCCACTCAGATGGTGGAGGATTTTCTTCTTCGATTGTCTCATCTCCTAAGAAGGTCGTACCCCCTAGTTTGCCTCATTGCGTCGGCTGGTGGTGAGCTGAGACATCGGTATGGTAACGGTGATCTAAAGCGGAGTGTCAGGGATTGTCCTCCAAATGGGCTGGGTGGGTCGACACGGTAAACGTCAGAGTTCGTCCTGCTCTCTCTGCGGTAGTGAACGAGATGTCCAGTTAACCACAATAGTAACAAACAATTTCGTTGTCTATTGTTTGCCAGAGCTCAATTTCCCTAGGCTCACGCTCAATAACTGGTCTTTGCCTTTACACAATAGTGAAATAATGTGGTTAACGTTTGGGTTGTGGACGAACTTCTGTCCACTTCTCTTTCGCTCATGCAAGAGGAAAACGACCTTCCTGCACCTCAACACTGATAATGGCTTCAATCGATTGTGATTATGCTCCTGGATATTCGGTTTTCTGGGCAAGTACCTGTTGGTACACTTCTCCGACAATTTGCCGAATTACAGTGACCAGATCCGTTTCTTCAGTTTTAGATGACATCTGAATGATGTAAGGTAAGCGATTAAATCTCTTTCTGGTAACTCGTCTCTCTTTCATTTCTTCTAGATACTGACATCATTTTACAAATCTTTTTGACCTTGTGAGTTCTTTAGTCAGGAGAGCTTCATAATAATCCTCCGCAACACCCTTCATGAGGGGAACACTCTTTGATCATCTGGCATTTGTGGATTGATTTTCCTGACAACGTCTTAACAAACTTTGGATTGGGTGCTATCAAAAGATTTTTGTGTCCTCCATTTAAGCTCTTCCTCGGCTCTCTTCTTTAATCGTTTACTGTCATCAAATGTTAAGTTGAGTTCCGATTTCAATTGATCCCAAGATGTTAGCAGTTCTTCATTATTCTCGAACCATTCTCGAGCTGTTCCATCCAGGAAAAAATCCACGTTTACTAGGAAGAAACTTTCATCCCATCTTTTGTACTTCGCTACTCGATCATACTCGTAATGACAATTTTTTTGGGTCTTAGCTATGGTCTTCGCGCATCGCATAAGGATTTATGACCTGATGCATTTGAGGTGTTATTAGCATGAGCTTCGTTTCCGTGTGGTCATCTCCTTTGATCATTTCCACTTTTAAGTGCAGTATACAGCCGAAACTCAAGAGGAATATTTAGCAGTCAATTACTTCTTCTTAACGCAGTATACGGTTTGAGGATGTAGTAGCCTTTCAATCCCTCGCTACCACTAAATAGCAAGTAGGTATTGGTTCAGGTTGAATTGAACACACAATACATACCTGGATAATGTGATTTATTCACCGTCTAAGAGCAGTTACATTTGGGTGAAGATCTCATGAATTACATATATTACTTGAGAATATAACAGAGCACTGCTCTGGAAATGTAAAGAATATTCTTTACCCTTGCGACATTGGTGCTTGTAAGCTTCATTGCAATATTAGTTTTCACACATTTTTTACCAGGTAGTCTTATAATTTAACAGGGATTTTTCATTTATTTTTAATACTTTTTTTAATTTAACCATTTATTAAATTATTCAATAGTATTGAAACCTATTATGTATATACAATCGGCTTTTAAAATAATGGAAACACAACAAAAGAATACAAAAATCTTTATTAATAAGGCGTTGGACCGGATTAGCATGTATAAAAGCCTGAATGAGTCTGTAAATAGTGTTATACAAATCATGTTTGATAGAGGAATATTATTTAATTCTTCTTGAAGATACCAGGAAAGTTCAAAGAGAGAGGATGGAGGTAACGAATGATGGAGGACTCTGATTTCTAATGAACATCAGTGTGGCTAAATAATACTGTTGTTTGGAGATTGAGACAGCCCAGGGAGATGTGCAAATTCATCTTCATGTTCCTGAAACAATGTTTGAACTAATCTACTATATAGATTGGAGAATTTATCGTTTGAAATGTTGTTTTCTCAATGGAGTGATCTTGGCAAGCTAAAACGAATCCAATTCCATTGCAGTTACTTCACCTTCTAGAATTATGCTAGAGTCTGTAGTTAGAAAACAGTTGTGTGAAACAATGCCGGCGATGACTCTTCCGACTGTATTAGTTTCTTCCCAGCATCTTTTGACCAGTCTTTATGTTCCTGACGCCATTTCAGACGTCGTTTTGCATTCACGTCTATGAGAAGTAGCTTGGGAATAGCTACTCTATCGTAGATTTGTTGTTTGTACGGCGCTGTTCTAACGGTAACGGTCGAGATAGGAATCTGCAGATGCTTATTTAGTTCTTTAGTCACTTTGGCTGCAGTTGTTTTCTTTCTGGATGTCGTAATCCTTTTCCATATCCTTCAATCTCTCTCTGTCAACTTTCGCTTTGGCTATAATATCTAAGCTTTCAAACTAATGAGGGACTTCGAAACAAAGTGCTGGTCCATCTCGCATCACTGGCGGCAACTTTCTTTGAGGAGAATATCGGAAAACTCGTCCACCGGTATGACAAATGCTTAAATCTTCACGGTGATTGTATTAAAAAGTAACCTTATTTGTAGACTTTTGGTAACAAACTCATCTTGCTCTGCACTCGTCTTTTTTTTTTTTTTTTTTTTTTTT
>BMAW01059885.1:0-25880 GCA_019974015.1 Nephila pilipes | reverse complement strand
TCGTTAGCTAATTTTAATTGTATTTGAAAGTTTTTGATTTTTCTCAAAATGAGTTTTTTCGATATATTTACATATGGCAACGTAGGTATCACAATGGGTTATGAACTAAATTAACTTAAATTTTGCAAGTATCTTCTTTAAATAGTTTTTACAAACTACTTTCATGGTAGCAAAATTGATACATTGTTAGTAACAAAGGCGTAAATCATGTACTGTTATAACTTTTTCTTGATTTTTCATTGTTTTTTGATTCGAAACACAATAAAAATTATAGTAATATGATTTTCATCATAAAAGTAGTACCAGCCCCCAAAAATGTTATGATGAATAAGATAAAAGTTACAGAATAATGATATTTTTGTTTACTTTTGAGTTATGAGCGTTATTCTGATAATCAATTTATGTAATATTTTCCCCGGGTTTTCCACCCACCCACCCCAATATATTTTTTTTTTAAATCAAAAGCAGATTATTAAATGTGTTTTTCATAGTTTTAGGTTATATTTTAGCATTAAAAATATTTTGATACCAAATATCAATGCATTTCAAAAAATTTCTGCGAAGGTGCAAGGATACCTTAAATAGTATTACCGAAAATTTAGTTTCTTTGATCAATGTAATTAAAACACTAAACGTAAAAAAATAGTCGATTCGAATTTTTTCATGTTCTGTTTATTCTCAAAAGCAAAAAAAAAAAATATATTGTTTTTTCATAAATCTAAATAGTTCCGAATTTCCCATAAAGATTGATACACTATTTATAAAAGATAAAATATTGTTCTTGATGTTGATATTTTAGTAATAATATTTATTTTAAACTATACTTTCTCTTGTTCTTCAACACAGATTAAAAGAACATTGCAAAATCAGATGAAAAGAAATGTGTTTAAAATAGGTTTTATGGAATCTTTTATATTGTAGATTTTAATCTAATTCAGGATAAATGAAAAGAAGTGTTTCATTAAGTCTTTGAAATATTTTACGTATTTAATTTGCGCAAAGATTAAATGAACATTAAAATCTCCAACCATTTAGAGAGGCTGGAGAACTCTATTTAGAAGATTCACGATATATTGACAAAGTAGAACAACATTCTGCGCGTAATACTACGTAATAAAGCGTGTGGCTACTACTATATAAAATTAAGTGTTTTGGAGAAATACATTAAATCCGCTTATCTCCTAAAAAGTTTCAATGCGCAGTAATTTTCTTTTCGATTTAAGTTCAAATAAACAACATAAAGTTTCGAATTTTTAAAATGGTAAGAATTCATTCTAATTAAGTATTTTTTTCCATAAGAGAAAAGGTAACTGAATAAACAATTCATCAGCTTTTGTGTCATTTGAAATCAGACATAAATTATATTAAAGATTTTGATTTCAATTAGTTTCATACCTTGACCATAATATATCCCAAAATAATCTTCAACGAAACTAATAAATCACAACCAATCATAAATCGGATAAAATGTTTACATACATATATTTAGTCTATATGAAGCAATCACCATAGGCGACGCTTTTCTTGATAGTATTAAAAAAAAACAAACTAGTCACTGGTTGCAAATTATCGTTATGCCTCTGATATACATCGATTTAGTATATTACTTGGTGGTAAATAAGCTTTAGTTAAAAAATAAAAATTTTATTTCACAAATCTAAAACTCGTGTGCGGCACGAAATTTTCATTCCAAAACAGTACAGTTTTTAAAAATTATTGATGATGGTTTTTATTTTTTAATTCATAAATCAATATGAATATTTAAATAAATGATTCAAATATTTAAAGATTAATTTGTGATCATTTAGAAAGAAATCTTAAATTCTTTGAATATGAATTAAAAAGCCAAACGTAATATTTTTTTTCTTCAAACGAACAAAATTAAATACATTTTGTATACATACAATTAATTTCAAATTTAGAATTAAGATTTAATATACACTTTACATATACTCATATTTGTACATACAGCTGATTTTTTAATAATGATAATTTCTCGTCTTCTTCACCGTAGATTAAAATGACATTGCAACATCAGATACAATCAAACGTGTTTTGTAGGTTATTTTGGGACTGTTTCATTATGTATATATTTCAATTTGATGAAGGAATGGAAGAGTTTCAAAAAAAGTTTTTTAATTAATTTATGTGTTTAGTGTGGACCAAGTGTAAACGAATATTAAAATTTCAGATCCATCTAGAGATAGTGGACCTTGAGGTGACTTTGGAAGATTAAGGAACCTATTGACGAAGCAGAAGTTCCAGTGTTTAATAATGCAGAAGACATTTTTACAGAACAATCGTGAAGGCTATTTTTAATATTAAATCAATAGTTTCGAAACACACGTTACTTTCGTTTGTCTACGAAAAGCTTTAAATGCATTAACGTTCATTTTGAATTAAGATATAGTTAAGAGCATATAGTTTCGAATGTTTAAAATTATAAGAATTTATTCCATTTAAGTATTTTTCAATATACAATTTCATAAGAGCAGCTAGATAAATCATGTACTTTTGCTATTAAATAAATATAAAAACAAAATCTTAAATTAAAAATAAATAAAATATCTCATTTTCTATTATTTCAATTCATTTTATATCTCAACCATAATATATTCTATAACAATTTGGTTTAGCTTAATTTAATTAACGTCGTACTAGAAGAAATACGAGGGCTTTTTGCGACAGACCTCGAATTTTGAGCCTCGGTCAAGTGACGAGGACGACACCTCAGCTGGCACCTTCTTTCCTAACTACCCACAGCACGCCAACGGGAATTCTTTGGGCACAAACACATTAAACGCGAGACGAAGCTCGAACCCACGACTGAACGAAAACCGCTGTCCACGAATCCGAAAACATGACCACTAAGTTACATATTCTATTACAACCTTCAATGAATTCGATAACACTCTCTTATTATTAACCCTTACTCGGATATCATATATATTTCACAAGTACCTATCAGAATACTTTTATGCATTGGCTCTAATAAACGTCGAAATTTATATCGTTATAACACTCATAAATACTCAATTTATTAACTTTCTTTGTGGTATAAAGAATTTTACTTAAAAATACAACCTTGATTATAATAAATACTAAAACCGTCTACAGAACGAAATTTTAGTTCTAAGTCCTAAGATTTTCTTTTAATTCCAATGAAGTTTTGTAATTTTTTTTTTTAGGGGGAGGGGTGAACTCGTAAAAAAATGTATTTGTTTAAATAAATGATTAGATTATTAAAATAATATCCACGATGATTTAGTTTTAAATTGTAAGATAAAATTAATAAATAAAAACAAATGAATTATAATTTTGCTTACTGAAATAATTTCTTTGTTAATTAATACCATGAATGCAAATAAGTTAGAATGCATAATAGTCTTCAATCAATATTAAAGTTTTCACTTTATCCCTTAATGCGGTGAAGATATCAGTTCTAGAAATGATTATTCTAACTTCCATTCTATAAGTCGTCCAGGTGATTTCTTCTATCCATATTTCACGAAATAATTTACTTGCACTTGCAGATACTGCCTTTAATTTTGCCTCCATTTTTCCTTTTATTGTAGTCTTCAGCTGCTTACTCCGATCGCAAGCGTTTAGCGCACACTCCCATTGCCTATACGTTTTTGTTTCTGACATTTGCATACGCAACACTTATCTACTGAATTACATGTTCATTGAGTTAATCACAATTACCTCTTTTCTTCAATTTCATGGTTATATGCTTAAAATTTACATTGTTGCATAAGTTTTGCACACCAGTGTGTTTCTTCGCCAAATCTCCTTTACTTTCTTTATGTTTAGGACACATTTCCTCACCTGAATATCATCTAAACAAGGACAGACTGAAATTCGTGATCTTTTTTAATTCTTATGTTTAACTACTTCATGTTCATTTGTACATCCATCTTTATATTTATAACCGAATTCACACGCTGAATTTCCTAACTTATCAAAGAATTTTTGAAAGTTCCATCCGACAATAGATCAAATTAAAATTGGTTAAATAGATTGTTTGCACATATCTAGAATAATTTTTATAAAGAATCTTTTCGATGTCATTTTAATATATGCTGCAATTAAGAAAACGAGATATGTGTATCGTGACTTTTAACTGCTATATGATGAATAGATCCATAGCCCTAATTTTGTTGTTGTCTAGAAATATCCGTATTTTATCGCATCATAACTTTTAGTTAAGTATACATAGAACGTCACACAACAACCATTACAGGATCCACATTTTAGACAAATAAAAAAACACATAAAATATTGTGTATAATCTTGTAGACCATGAAAGTTTATGTAATTCCAGTCGAATTCGAATAATTCGTGCCCATATTCGAATATTCTGTGCATTGACATATCCTGTCAGATGAAAATGGTGTTCGTCTGTCCACATAATTTTCAATGGCCATTCATTGTCCACATCCATGCGAGCAAGAAATTTTAAAGCAAAAGTCTCTCTTGCTCGCATGTCAGAAGGAAACAACTCCTGCACATGGTTAATTTTGTAAGGATAGTAGTGAAGGATGTTTCGTAGAATTTTATGCACCGTGCTCACAGGCCTGTCCAATGTTCGGGCTATTCCCAGTGCACTGCACGGTTGCACACCATCGTTCGATTTCTTATGCACTGCTGTTGCCACTTCTTCAAAGACCTTCGAAATAATTTTTTTCTATCTCTACCAGATTGTACATCAAAAGAACCTGTCTTTTCAAATTTCTCAATCATTTTCTCCACAGTATGAGCAGTAATCGGTCCAACGCCTTTTTTAATACCCTTGAGTGTCCGGAACTTCTGCAGAGCTACTGGTGCACAGTCTTTGTTCTTGTAAAAAAGCTTTACACGCAGAGCGCCGTCCTTCAATGACACAATCATGGCGAACTTCTCAGACGCTAAACGAAGTAATGCTGTGTATCCGGCGTTTTTATAACAACTGAAATGAGTCGTACGTAAGACAGGTTTTTTTATTTACATATTCTGACACTTTCAGCTTCATCTGTTGCTAAAATTTGGAATTATTTTTTTTTCTTATGCCATACGTTTTCCCCCTGCTTCAAAAATAGTCCGTTCAAATTTGTCGTCATTCTGATCAGTGGTTCACTTTTCACAGCGTTTTGAAACATTAACTTTAATTATAATCACCCTGTATATATATATACATATATATATATATATATATATCGCGCAACAGAAGTAATCTTTTCTTCCGTATCAAGTACGACAAATATATATATCAAAAGTGCGGTTCTATTTCTCTAATGATAACATTTTATCATATCATTAGAATAGTTTTTCCTTGGATTTTTTAAATAAATCAATCCAAAGAAACATTTTGTAAAATATTTAGCCTTTATTTTATATATCATGTAATGTTTTTAAAGAAGTACATAGAAAATACAATTGTAAAGTATTACCACTTTCACGGGGTATATTTTTCTATTCCGTTGAAGAGGAGAAAAATTAGTTGATTGATCTGGGTCGACAGCAACTGTTTCGATCTCTGGTAAATCTGATATTCCTCATATTTTAGAAATGTTATTTACCGAAAAAGATACTTTCTCGTGTTCTTCAATACAGATTGAAATGACATTGCAAAATCAGATGAAAGAAAACGGATTTTGAAGAGTTTTTATGGACTGCTTTGTATTGTATATTTCTTTACAATACAAAGAAATCAATCATGATGCAGGATAAATTAAAAGGAGTGCTTCATTTACCTTGAAAAATGATTGATTGATTGACAAAGGAGTGTTTCAATCTGATTCAGGATAAATTAAAAGGAGTGATTCATTACGCCTATGAAATATTTTCCATTAATTATTTGAGCATAGATTTAATTAACATTAAAATTTCAAACAATTTTGCACAGGTTGGTCCCGAGGGCTATTTGAAGGTTAAGAACATGATGATAAAGTTGAACAACATTGAGCGCAATACTACGTAATACAACTCGGAGGCTACGATAACAAATTAAATCAGTAATTTATATAAATACGTTACTTCCGTTTAAATTCTTAAAAATTTCAATTTGCGTTAATTTAAAGAAGTAATAATTCATTCTTATTAAGTATTTTTTCATGGTGCCATTTCATAAGAAAGAGTAACCGGATAAACAATTCACCGCTTTGACGTTATTTGTAATCAGACATATAATGCTTCATCTTTAATTAAAGATAAATTATCTCAAACATCTTCATTTCAATGAGTTTCATTCATGAGACTTTAAGGACGCTAATAAGACAACCAATTTTAAATTGCACATAATAATGTTCAGATATGTATCTTTAATCTATATGACGCAATCAACACAAGAGACGATTTTCTTGAGAAAAAAAAATAATCTAGTCAATGAATTATCGTTATATTTTTTAAAACGTTTTTCTGAATTTCACTTGGTGTGTGTGAGTGTGTGTGTGTGTGTCATCAAATTTTCGATCGTTAATTTAACCAACTTCCCATCAAGCTAGAACTCTGAAACCTTGGGGATCTTTCTCACTCGCCTAACAATGCGATATTTAGACATTTGAGACAAGTTTTAGCTAGTATTTTCTTCAATAATGCAGTTTATCCTAACCACTTGGCGCGATTTCAAAAATTGGCACCAAACTTGGCGATCTTTTTGTTTGGCTGTACGTCAAGTCCGTAAAGCGGACCAGGGTAGCCACATTTGGCAAAATACTGCCAAATAATTCTTGTCGCCAAGAGTGATTGGGTTAAACTGCTTTCCAACCATTTAATTTACCGGATGAATTAATTAATTTTAGTCACTTTTAACGTTTTTATGTATTTCACTTGGTGTGTGTTTCTGTGTGTGTGTGTGTATCAGTGTGTCATCAAATTTTCTATCGTTAAATTAACCAACTTCCCATCAAGCTAGAGCTCTGAAGTTTCGGGAACCGTTCTTACTTGCCTAGCATTGCAATATTTAGATATTTGTGACCAGTTTTAACTAATATTTCAGTAATTTTTCTTAATAAACTTTGCCACTATATAAAAAAGTTGTTTTTAAAAACGTTGGTTTTTATCTCTAATTATTGGTGGTAAATAACATTTCACTGAAAAATATAGCTTTTATTTAAGAAATCTAAAACTCGTGTGCGGTACGAAATTTTCAATCCAAAACACATCAATTTTTAAAAATTATTAATGTTGGTTTTTATTTTTTAATTCATAAATAAATATGGATATTTAAATAAATTGTTTAATTATTTAAAGAATATTTGTGATCATTTAGAAAGAACACTAATTTTCCCTGATTATGTCATTAAAAAGATAAACGTAATAGTTTTTTTTTATCAAACGCAGGAAATTAAATCTATTATGTATACATATAATTAATTTCAAATTTAGAATAAAAATTAATATACGTTTTCCACATACTTAAATTTGAACATACAGAAGATATTTTGGTAATGATAATTTTTCATGTTCTTTAAAGTAGATGAAAAGGACATTGGGACACGAGATACAATGAAACGCGTTTTGTAGCGTATTTTCTTAACTGTTTCATTATGTAAATATTTCAATCTGAAGGAGGAAGGGAAGAGTTTCATAAAGCTTTTTGAATAATTTCATGTGCTTTTTACGTGCAGAGAATAAACCAATATTACAATTTCAGATCATACTAAACATGTTGGACATAGAATCCTTTTGGAAGATAAAGGACCTCGTGCCCAAACAAAACATTTTGTGTTTCATTCTACTCAAGAATTTCTGCAGAAAAATCCTGAAGGTCACTTTTAAAATTAAATTAGTAATTCAGAAAAAATCGTTACTTTTGTTTACCTCCTAAAAACTCTAAAATGACGTTGCAGCATCACATAAATCTACAGTGCAGAATACGAGAAACTATCAGCTGTATCTACAAATTTGAGTACAAGTAAAGTGTATATTAATCTTTATTCTAAATTTTATATCTCCAGCATAATATATCACATTACAATCTTCAATGAATTCGACAATACTTTTATTACTAATCCTTACCGAGATATCACATACATTTTTATAAGTAGCAATCAATATATGTGACGCTCTCCATACAACGGCTCTATTAAATGTCGAAAATTCTTACGTTATAACACTGATATATCTTGAATTTATTAACTTTCTGTGTGGTAAAAAATTTTTACTAAGAAATACAGCCTTGATTATAACAAATTATATAACTGTCTACAGCATGAAATTTTATTTATAAATCGTAAGGTTTTATTTTAATCCCTTTGATGTTTTGTAATTTTTATGGGAGGTTGAATTCCTAATCCAATGTGTTTGTTTAAATGAATTATTTAATTATTAAAATAATATTCGCAATAATTTAGTTTCTGTTTGCAAGAAAATTAAATAAATAAAAACAAATGAACTATAAAATTCCTTATTGAAATTGAAAATTCTTTGTTAATTATTGTTTTGAATGCAAATAAGTTTGATAACCCAATTGTCTTCATTAAATATTAAAGTTTTCATTTCATTCCTTAATGCGCAATACACTCAGTAACAAACCAACTGTACTTGAGTCACCGGAACAGAAAATGAATAAATTAAACGCCATAGGTGGAAATCCATTTGAACCCAGGATTCTGTTATGGGCGAATCTTCTTTATCGCACATTAAAGAATTGACAAATTAAGTTTAAAATGCTTGCTAATTGAAATGCATTTTTTGAGTATTAATCCTATTATTACTGATAGATACGGTATTTATATCTTTTGGAAATGTAACTGAAGTAACAAATTTTTATTGATATATTAATATTAACATTTTAATCGTCGAGTCATGGTCTCAAGTCTGTGAAGCCACCAAAGACGTAGCAGGGATTGATGGATGTTAAATATGTCGAAGCTCGAAGTCCTTTCCTTGACGTGTTGTGGAATTTAAGAGGTTGTGTGTGTCAGATCAAGTGTTTTAGTATGTTTTGTGTCTTCTGTTGTCTTATTGAAACGAAGAACCCTAAAATATGTGTCTCCGTATATGTGTAAATCATTTTTGCATAATTTATATCAACAATGAAGGGCTGGAGTGGCTCTTCATGGAATAGAAATAGAAAAGAGCCAGTTCACAGTTAGTTGAAAGTGCTGTAATCCATCAACCTGATACAATTGTATTCAAGGTTGAAAATTGTCTTTCAACAACGACATCCTCATATCAACCTGGAAAGAATTTTATTTCGAATTGAAAAGTTTTATCACATCTCGAGTTAAAAAGGTTGAAGATATCTTCCCGTTATGTATTATGAATAGTATTCAAGTTTGTCATTCAAAAAAATTCATCCTGCTATCAAGGTGAGAATAAAATTCATTGTTTCTAAATTGTGTATGATCAAATATTTTAATCATATATATGGCAATATATCGTCATTTAAGCGTTTACGTATTGCAATGTTTATTATGTGAAGCGCACGATTTGTTTTGTAGAAAATATCATCTAATATATTTTTGGAAAAGAAAATCTCGTCCAGAGATTATGGGCAATGTGTGTCCAAATTAAATTATTCATCGTGTTTTACAATCATCGTATTTCATCTTAGGATTGGTGAGAAAAAGAGAAAATTTTATCCGCGTTTAGTTGCAAAAAAAAAAAAAAAAAAAAATTGCAAACCTATATCCTTAGTACCATAATATATTTGTGTGTGCCTCTTTTTTCTTAATTATTGCTATCCATAATTTTTATACATGACATAAAATTGTTTTATTTTTTTATAATAATGTGCTCTTTTATATTTATTATATATTTAAAGAGAGAAAAATATACATTTTGGCTTCAAAAGGAAGAGGAGAAAGAGAAAAAAAAATTCTTTTTTGCTTTTTCATCATATTTTGAGTTAAGTGTGTTTTTAATAATTTTTTATTCGTACTTTCAACATTGATGTTTTTATTTTAATTCGCTCAGTTTTATTTTCATGATGTAAAGAATTTTCCATCTAGGTTCACATTTAAATTTGTTTCGTTAATTGAATTATTCTGAACAAGTCTCGTTATGAATGTTTTATGAAACTATTAGCTTTCGTGAAGATTATCGGAAGCTAAACTAGATAGCTATACATGACAAGTATCCACTGCCTCTCGTGGATACTATCTTATATGATGCAAATTCCTCTATTTTTATGTCTATCCTTGACTTAAAATCTGCCTATTATCAAATAGAGGTCATCCTAACAGATCAAGACAAGACTGCATTTATTTGTCCTTTTCGAACACATTTAGGTACAAAAGAATATCGTTTGGTTACCGCAATGTGCTACGGCAACCAAAAAATTAAGAGGTTATACTGAAGATGCTGAAATTAAAGTCGCATCTGACCACCAACTATTAAAGTGGCTAATGAGCTTAACATCACCAACTGGAAAATTAGCCTGACGAGAACTCCAGATACAATCTTACAATTTGATTATTTTCCTGAAAAATGTAATATTATTGCAAATATGCTGTCCATACCAGTGTGTAAAGATAAAGAAAAATCTTATGTACATACAATTATTGATTTCCTAAAATCAACTGTTAGCAAACTTAGGACTAAGCGATTGAAGCCTCTTGAACTGAAAAAAATTAGAGATTGCTTTGAAAATGTCAGCAAAGGAGTTGACCTTGCCATTTGGATTGAAAGGTTGTTCATTATGAATCGGGGTATACTTAATCGTTATTCACCCCACTCTGAAATGCATGAAGCTCAATTAGTTGTCCCTTCGTATGAAAGAGACAAGTACTTAAATTACACCGTGATGCGATCATTGCTGCCTATTACGGAGCTGATGCTTCTACAATTTCATTAAATTATTACTGGACCAGTATAATATCACTGGTTATATGAAGGGGGTTATGCAGATTACATTGTGTATAAAGCCACAAATCGGAAACCTACTGACCACGTTTCCAATTAAACGGTTCGAAATTATAGCAATTGATCTTTTTGGACCCTGATCGGAAACGAGGGAATGTAGGAAGTGGCTCTTCATTGTGGAAAATTACACAACAAAAAGGGTAGAACTGTTCCCATTAATGCACACTACTGTTTATTTTAAAGAATGTGACTTAACTTTATTAAATGTAGTCTTCCTATGATATGTGGATTACTCATCGTCTAATAAGCGTTAGTGGAATTTTTTTCATTAGGGCGATAATGCAACAATTATGCTACTTAATGACTATCAATCAAAGCCACATTCCTCTATATCATCCACAGGTCAGTCCTGTGGAAAGAAAACTCGATATTTGAAACCTCGCTTGGCGATGAAGGTAGATAACAACCATACATTGTAGATAGAACATTTTGCAGCAATTAAGGTTCGCATTGAATACTGCCAAATATAAAACTACGAAGTGCACTGCAGCATGTTTAAATTTTACCAGAGAATTGTTAACTTTAGATCACTTTTCTACTGATCTATGGTCTGTTACCTATAATTATAATTGTGTACCTGATTCTCCTCTTTACGTAAAAAGCTTTCAAGGTTACATGACGCAAATTAAAGAGAATATGAAAGACAGCAGAGATCGTCGAAAATGATTAGCAGACAATCACGTGAATAAAATCTTGGATACAAATAAAGCGATTTAGTTAGGCTAATACCTCACCCATTAAATAAAACAGGCCAAAATAAAAATGCAAAATTAATGCCTAGGAGAGATGGTCCCTACATTGTGATGTCCCAGAGATCACCAACAATCTTTGTGGAAACCAGTTAGGAAATAAGTGATGAACATTTAGGGATTTATCATGCATTGGCTCTAACTCCTTTTCAGAACAGTACAGAATGCCAATCTCCTACGGTTTTCCTCTGGAAGAGAGATAGACCTCAAATCAACTTCCTCTCTTAAAGAACTTGCTGAGGAAAATACCAAATTATCTGTTTCACAATCTGTCGAAATAGATTTCTGAGGTGTAGATAGCTATAATATCTATCCTTCTATCTTCACAAAGCGAACTGAACTGATCCGCGTTCCTTGCACTGAGGCGGGAATTTGAGATTCTTATGGAAATTCTATCATGCTCAGATGTAAAGGAATGTTTCGTTATGTTTTGTGTCCTCTATAATTTTGATGAAATTAAGAACAATTGAATAAGTGTCCCATGTGTGATTTTTTTTTTTTTTTTTTGAAAAACAAATATCAACAATGGATGGCCGCACCAGAAAATTTATAAGATAAAGCATGGTGGAGCAAAATCAAAATGTAAGAATAATAGAAATAATGTAATTAATACTATCGTATAATATGAAAAGGGATAGGGAATATTTCTAACGTTATTTTTGATCAAACGAACCCTTTTATTGAATTACATTATGATAAATATTGTTGCAAACTAAAAATCTACTAACATAATTAGAAAATCAATGACAGGTAAAAGAAGAAAATTAGAGTAGTAAAAATAGCATTCAACTTCAATTTATCTATGCAAACTATCAAATTACTCATAAATAAATATTTAACACGTTCAAAAACGAATGAAAAGATTAAAAAAGTCTAAAAATATTAATTAAACAAAAAAATAAACATATATTAAAACAAAATGTAAAAACATTTCCAAACACATATCAACATAATAAACTTAAAACTTTTTAAAGATCACGAAAACATATGCAAAAAGTTAATTATTTAAAAATATAGAATAAGGTACCAAATTGTAAATAAATAAAAAACAAGTATTATTATTGACAAAATATTTGAACATATAAAACTTTGCAAAAATTTCGTTAGTGTTATATACACTCTATAACAAAACAACCGACGCACCAAGAAGGTATTGCCCAAATTTAATGAAATATTGTATGCAAAGACATTTGGACCGAACATGCAAATGATTAAAATTTAGTGTCCAATGGATGAATAGCGTGAGCTACAACGCAGGTGTATATAAGAAGCGATTCTCAATCTGATGGTCAAATTTTCTTTTGCATTGTGATTTAGGATACCTTTCAACAACACAAGAAATGCTTCCCCGCAAGATTCGAGCTCATTACGAGCAATTGTCAGAGTTTGAAAGAAATCGTATTATTAGATTGAAAGAAGTAGGGTGGGAAAATTGGAGAATCTCTCTTCATATGGGTCCAAGCGATGCGGCTATTAGAAGATGCTGCCAAGAATGGGTAAACTATGGTAGATTTCAGAGTCATGATGGTAGCGGTAGCTCTAGGACCATAACATATCAGGAGGACTGAGCGATTTTCAGATAAGCTGTCATAGTGCCTGATTCATCATTATCAACCGACGTGTGACTCGCACACGACTGTCCAACATGATTATTCACAGACGGCTGTTAGAACGAAATCTATGCTTGTACCAACCCCTGCGTCACCTGCAACTTACGCCTGCACACAGTCGAGCCAGATTACTGTGGTGCTTAGCTCGATGAGTTTGGAATGATGCTGATTGAAGTCATATAGTGTTTGGAGAGAAATCCCACTCCTAACTGTGTCCTGATTATCATTGAAGACGTGTCTGGAGAAGTCCAGGGCTGCGTGCCGAGCTGCTTTCACTATTGGCCACCAAACAGGCCTTCAACCTGGAGTTATCATCTGTGGTGCTATTTCCCTTGATAGCCAGTCCCCTTTGGTCGTCACTAAAGGCACACTTACAGCCAGAGGTACATTGACAACATTCTGAGACCTGTTTTGCTACCGTTTCTTTTACAGTAGCCTGGCCTTATTTTTCAGCATGATAATGCCGAACCACATAATGCTCGTGTTGCTATGAACTATCTTACAACTTGTCAAACCCTTCCTTGGCCAGACAGATCTCTCTCCGATCGAGCATGTATGGGATATGATGGGAAGGCATCTACCAGGGAATGTCGATGACCCAAACTGGTAATACACAGTTTCCAATTTACTCGTGTATATATGTGTGTGTGTTTGTGTCTGTTTTTGTGTTGCCCGCTACCGCCACTTGCAGACGCCGGGGGAAGTAAAGAAGCATTAAATTGCCAGACGGGCACTTAAGACGGAAGATGATCACTAGTTGAGGAAAGACTCCTTTTATTTTCCGAATTTAATGACATATTTTTGTGAACAAATGTTCTACTCCGAATTCCTGTGTTAATATTGCACATACTCTTTTCTTATATTAATTAAATAGTAGTTGAGCTCCAAAGTCGTACTTATTTCGAAGGACATCCGAGACTCCATACATATTTACATACTGTATTACTGTATAACAAAAAAAAAAAAAAAAAAAAACCGCACCAAGAAGCATATGTCCGATGGAGATAAGAAATTGGAGGATAGAAAAAATTATAAACAAAATAGAAATTGATTAAATTTTAGAAAAATTGAATGATTTATTTCTGTGGTACCTAGTTACAAAATAACGAGATCAGTAAGGAGTTGACCCACGTATAGCCCGGATGCAAGATGCCACATGACGTGGCATAAAGTTATAAAGCTCCCTCATAGTCTCAAGGTCGTGGACTAGCGCCCTGCGGTTTTCGTTCAGTCGCGAGTTCGTTCCTTGGCCGCCAAAAACCCGCTGTGTAGTCGCGGCTGATGCACGTTAAATCTTTTCCAGCCCAAAGTCCTCCCATAGCGTGGTGTGGATGTTAGGAGAGGGGGGTGCAAGCTCACGTGTCATCCTCGTCAATTGACCGTGGTTCACAATTACGAGGTCCGTCGCCAATAGCCCTCCTGTTGCTTCTAGTGCGACGTTAGTAAAAAAAAAAACTAGGAAAAAATAAACTAACAAAAAACTAAGGCATTCGTATAGAAAGTCCATGCACTTTCACATTTGATGGGTGTCAAATTTCTTAAGCTGTGTGTTTTTAAAGTTAATTGAGTAAAATTTCCGTATAACTATTGTTCTTTTTTTATGAAATAAGATTTACGAAATCAAACCCCAATAAGACGTAATGTAAGATTGTTTCTCCTTTAATTGTAAAATCATTTCGGTGGTGTAATGCCTTTTTCCATTTGCGGATTTACGGTTGGCTTTGAGTGAATCTTCGTTTCGCAAAATCGCGCCAAATACAAAATTCCCGAGACTCTTTTCATTGTTGAGCCAACAAAACAAGTCAGCTTTGTTAGCTCAACAATGAAAAGTCAAAACAACAGCTGAGTGTTCTTTTTTTTTCGGATACAAAACCTGAAGGTTTTTGAGATGAGAGTTTTTGAGATAAATGAAAGGCTGCACTTTGATTGGCGGATGGAAGTGACTATGTGAATGTCTACTAGACGTGAAGGATGATTTTTTGAAATTGTACTCAACTACTACATGAAACTGACCGAACAGTCATGACTGACGGCATGGACTGCTCCCTGAATACTTCCTCACCTCAACCAGCTCCTGCTTCCGTACCTAATGAGGTAAGTGCTAGCCTGGGCTTAATTACTCCTCTTTCTCCCGATCAAAGTTCACATATCATTTCGCTCGTTAACCCTAGCAGTTACGACTATCTTTCTCAATTGATTTGCAATATTTTAAATGAATCAGAATCTGAGATTAATCTTCCTATAACTCAGCAAAAAAATTTATTTATGCTAGACCATATCATACATCGATCCGTGCTTAACTTACAAATCGAAGAAACTAACTTAATTAAAAATAACTAAAAATGTGAAATAGATCGAGTAAATGCATTTAAAACTAGCTTAACTTCCTAACTAGAAGTTCTAAAAAATCAAATTCGCGTGCCGAAATTTTAAATTCTAATATTACCAACCAACCCGAATCCTCGGAAGTTGGCTTTACAACAAAACCCCGCCACAAACGCGTTAAATCGAAGGATATAACCAAACACTATGATTTTAACTTAAAACCATCTGAAAGTAATATTAATCCTAATTTAAAAACAAACAATAATACTAATTTCATTGACTCAGCAATCCCGCTCACCAACAAATTTGACAGTCTGGAAATCGAAGAAATGGAACCCCACCCGCACCAAAAATCCCGCCAATCATTCTTACTAAAGTCAAAAACCCAAATGAAACCCTGAATAAAATTAACACTTTAACTGGTGAAAACACCGTAGGAAAACTTAACGGTACTAATCTAAAATTATTTCCGACAATTGATGCACACCGATCCATCCAACGCCACATTGCTGAAAACAAAATTGAAGCCCATACTTACGAACTACCAGGAAACAAATTATAAAATATGTTATTCGGCGCCTTCCTATAGACACTGACTATTAAGGTACTTCAAAAATTCTAAAAGAAAGATTTGGTCGAAGTGTTATTATTTTACACTGGTGTACAAAACTTAACCAACAATATAAATTTAAACAGATAGCCATGAAAATACAGAAAAGGGGGGGTTTAAGATCAATATAATGAACACACAATTCAGTGAAAAGAGGATGCGTATGCAAATGTAAGGAACAAAACGTCATAGGTGACGTGAGTGTAAGCAAAACGCGTGCAGTCGGAGCGAGCAGCTCAAGATAACAAAAAGAAAAAGAATGAGGCACAATTACAGGTATTCGCTGAAACTGCAAGTAAGTTCTGTCATACATTATGGCTTGAAGATATCTCAAAAATGACTTCGAAAGTGGAAGAATGATATGAAAGATAGCTAAGGAACGAAGTTTAACTAGTATAGCTGAAGAGATTGGAATTAACAAAAGTGTCGTTTTGCTCGCTAGGAAAGCCTGTCAAACCATATGTATACCTGTTAGAAAGGATGGTGGTAGCCGCGCTAGGAAAGAAATTGCAGTGCATGACCGATATATAATCCCAAAGTAAACAGAGCCAGATACCAATCAACAAGCGCCATTCCTCAGCAACTGTACATCAAAAGGGCGACAAGTGTCGCAGATTAATGTGGCCAGACGCCTTCACAAAGGTGGCTTATTTGCCCGCCGTCCAGAACGTTTCATCCCTTCGAAAGTTAGCCATCGGTGGAGTAGTGTAAGGAGAACAAAAATTAGAGATCTCATCAATGGAGTAGTGTCCTCTATATGGATGAGAATCGTTTCACTGCCAAGAGCGATTCCCAACACCAGTTTATTTGGGGAGAGGTCGGGACACAGTTTCACATCAAAGTAACATCAATTAAAAAAACAGTTATGGTAGTCCGGGAGTTATCGACTGGGAAATCATTATGCTGAACGGGAGGAATGCATTGCACGGTTTTGACAGATATTTTGCAATCGGACATCGTTTTGGTAAGGAGGTGATCCTTTCCCATGTGCGTCTGTTCCAAGGTGCTATTGGACCAGACTTCATTTTTTAGGATGACAATGCGTGGTCATACCACACTGCTGATATTCAACAGATACTACTAAGTGAAGATATCACTCGAATGGATTGTAAAACGTTCTGTCCTGATTTAAACCCCATAGAACATGTGAGGGAGGTTTTGGATTTACGCTTTGCGGCTCGATTATATCCCATGGGAGACACCCAACAACTGAGACATATGCTGCTGAGGAATGAGCACTCTGACCTCAAGAAATGTTGGATAATCTGGTGCTGAGTATGGAGAAATGGTGAGAAGGAACAATTGCATTAAGATAATTCCGTTCAGTTGCGGGTTCGATACTTGGCTGCCAAAAACCGGCCGTGTAGCCGGTGTTGATGCACGTTAAATCTGTTCGGGCCCAAAGTCCTCCCGTTGGCGTAGTGTGGATGTTAGTAGAGGGGGTGCCAACTCAGGTGTCGTCCTCGTCACTTGACCGTGGTTCAAAATTACGAGGTATTTCGCCAATAGCCCTCGTGCTGCTTCTAGTGCGACGTTAATAAAAACTGGACTAAACTGTATTATGGTTAAAGTATAAAATTCAATAAAATAAAAAAAAATATTTTATTTATTTTTAATTTAAGATTATGGTAAATTTGAATTAATAGCAAAGCTGCATGATTTAGCTATCTACACTTATGAAATGGTACGTTGCAAAATACTTAATTGGATTGAATTATTACAATTTTAAATGTTATGTTCTTTATTAATTCTTTATTCGAAATTAGCATTAATGTATTTAAAGCTTTTGGGAGATAGACGAAAATAACGGGTTTTCGGAATTACTGATTTAATTTTCAAAGTAGCGTCTAGGATTTTTCTGCAGAAATGTTTTCCGCAAAATGAAACACCGATTCTTCTGCTTCGACACGATGTCCTTAATTTTCTAAAGTAATTCCGTGTCCACCATCTCTAGATGGATCTGAAATTTTAATATTTGTTAATTCTTGGCATACATTACACACGCAAAAAAATTCAAAAGCTATATGAAACACCTTTTCATTCTTCAAATTCAAAATATATACGTAATGAAACAGTCAAAAAATATGCTACAAAACACATTTCATTTTATCTGATGCTGCAATGCCATTTTATTCCACGGAAAAAAAAAACACGTGAAATTAGCAATTCCAAAATATCAACAGTATAAAGGAATTTAAGTATTTGTAAAGGGTATATTAATCTTTATTCTAAATTTGAAGTTATTTATATGTATGGATAATATATTTAATTCTTTGCGATTGAAAAAAGAATATTTTCTATGACTTTTCAATTACATAATCAAGGAATATAAGTTTTCTTTCTAATTGATCACAAATACTCTTTAAATAATTAAATCATTTATTGAAAGATTCATATTGACTTAGGAATTACGAAATAAAATGCCCTATTAATACTTTTTAAAAACTGTAGTGCTTTGAATTGAAAATTTCGTGCAGTACACGAGTTTTAGATTTGTGAAATAAAATCTTTATTTTTCAATCAAAGTTTATTTACCACCAAGAAAAGTATTAAATCGATGTTATATCACTGAAATAACGATAACACGCACTCTTTGACTATACTTTATACTATCTGGAAAAGCATCACTTATGTTGATTGCTTCATAGAAAGCAAAGTTAGATATCTGAACATTATATCCAATTTATGATTGGTTATGATTTATTAATTTTGTTGAAGGTTGTTATGCAATACGTTCTGTTCAAGGCGTGGAACCAATTGAAACGAAAATCTTTCTGATGATTTATCTTTCATTAGTGTTGAAGCTCTATATGTTTGTTTTCAAATGACACCAAAGCTGTAAATTGTTTATTCGTTTACTCTCTCTTATGAAAAGGCACAATGACAAAATACTTAATTGTAATGAATTCTTACTATTTTAAAAATTCGAAACTTAACGTTCTTCATTTGATCTTAATTCGAAATATGAAAATTAGCGCTCATTGAAACATTTATGGAGGTAAACGAAAGTAACATATTCCTCCAAAATAATGATTTAATTTTGTATTGTATTAGTCTTTTTGCCTTTCGTGGAATTACGCGCTGAATGTAACTCAACTTTGACACTATGTTCTAAACATTGCAAATAGACCTCGTGTCCACCCACTCTAAAATGGTTAGAAATCTTAATGTTTGTTTTATCATTGCTGAAATAAAGTACGGAAAACATTTCAAAGGGTGAATGAAACACTTCTTTTAATTTATCCTGCATCAGATTGAAAAGTACAATATAAAACCGTCCAAAAAACTCTTTAAAACACAATGCCCTTTTAATAAGTTTTCAAGGACACGAGAAAATGTCGTTTAAATAAAAATTATTTGTAAAATATCAACAGCATGAACAATTTTTCAACATTGATAAATAGTATCATAAGGCATTACGCAAATGTGAAACTATTTACATATAATCAAACAAAGAAGTACGGATTATTACTTATATTACATTTACCTAATCTGCTTTTGAGAATAAACAGAACTTAAAATAATTTTCATAGACTATTTTTTTACGTTTGGTATTTTAATTATATTGATCAAAGAAATTATATTCAAATTTCTTAATTCTAAATGGTCAATAATACAGTTTAAATAATTGTATAATCTATTTAAATATTTTGATTTATAACAAAGATTTAAAAACAATGTAAGAAGCATCATACGTAATTTAAATAAACATTTTACTTGTTTAGATTAAAACTTTTGTGCTATAGAGTTATAGTTTCGAGCTAAATGGCCTTATTGAAATCAAGATTATTTTTTCGTTCGAAAATTATTTACCACTAAGAAAGTTAATTAGTAAAATGATAACACAGTGTTGTAGTATTCATCATTTTGGCAGGAACTTTTCTGTCTTCTGAAAAAAAAGCTGTAGTTCTCAATATTATATCTTTTCAGATACCCTTTAATTTGTCGAGGTTCCTTAAATACCTTTTATATGATTTTTCCAAAATGAAGTTTTAAATTATATATAAAAATTTATACAATTTTGTTTAGATAGCCCTATTTGTTTTTATGTAAGAAATAATCTAATCAAATTGAGATTAAATATGTCATTACTTTCTCATTTTAATTTCATTTCAAATAAGGATTATTTCAAACATTTGATTTTTCTATTTAAATAATATACCAAGTCACAATTAATAAGAGGTTTATTCTAAAAAATTCAAGTAAGACTTTTAACTTTTCACGGTTATGTATTTTATTTAAAATTTTATTTTATTACAATTTATAAATCGATTTTTAATTTAAACTACTTACCTATATGTTTGGTTAAACTTCAAATTCCAATTTTGAATTTAGACCCCGATTTGAACCATACGGAATTTAGTATTAAAATTTATCATTTTCTGCACTTTATATAGGATGATCAATTTAAAAGACTACCCATTGGCTTTTCTTATTACCCTTACATCTGATGGATACGGCATTTATTCTAACACAAATGTATAAAGGTTTGTACCGTGTTTTAGTGTAGGAGACAATTTCCAAAACTGTTGGATAGTTACAACCTTATTTGTGAGGTAAAACAGAAGTGAAGATGCACAATGTTACTTAATCCTGTGATATTTATTTTGTAAAACATAATTTAATTCAATTTTTTTACATTATGATTTTTACATCAAATTTTGAAAATATTCACTTCCATTTCTTTTTGTCACACTTCGCAATGTTTTTAGTGTTATTGACAAGATTTCTTCAATTAAGATTTTTTTTAATTCCTCGATGTTAGTATAACTTCTCTGGAAAATCCTACCTTTGAAATAACCCCACAAAAAAAAATCTAAGTGGTTTGGTCTGGTGACCTTGGTCGTTAGAGGCCGATTGAAATTAAACGGTCATCAAAAAATCTACAAAATTCGAATCTGAGTAATATTGAAAAAATTAATTATTTAAAATCGAATCTTACAAATGAAGAGGGAGTAGTTTTACGCCTTGAGTTCTGAAAGCTATGAAATTGCATTAAAAATATTAAAAGAAAGGTTTGGTGGAAAGGATATTATTATCGAAGCACATATGTCAAAACTTTTCAAATTAAATTTAGTGCGAAAATCATGCCATATTACATCAATGCGAATATCTTATTCATATTACAAAACGCATATTTGAGGATTCGGAAATAGCGGAAAAAAATAGTTACAGTTTTTTATTATATCCCATTCTGTTAAAAGTTATATCCAAAGATTTATTCTCAAAATTCTTTCGTAAAACCCACGCGAAAGATAAAAATGATATATCTGAGTTATTAGAATTCTTGAAAGATGAAATTCAGTACAGTGAACAAAATGATCACTTAATTAAAGGATTTAATTACAGTGAAATTGTTGGGCGAAATGTAACTAAATTTAATTACTTTGAGAAGCCCATACAAAAATATAAAAGTTCCGGAAATTCTTAAAGAAGCTAACTTGAATTTAAGAAAATTTAATAAGAATTCGAAAGAGTTGCGTACTTAATAGTTCAAGAGAGATATGGTAGAAAAGAAGGTGACAAAAGAACAACCTCTTAAGGTCTTAGGAATAATCAGGAACATTGAAAATGACACATTTAAATTGGATTTGCAGCCCTTTCTTAATATGATAGATGATTCAAAAATTTAAAACGCTGCGTACTTTAAACGGCATCAAAATTTTTTCAACCAATTGGATTTGCTTTCCCTTTGATAACCATCATAACATTATTAATGCATAAATACGGAGAAATGGAATGGGCTGGAACAATGAACTTTCATCTGAATTGAAGAAAAATGGGAAAATTGGTGCAGTCAAATTTATTTATTGAATGACTTAACAATGAAACGAAAATACTTCTCATTCTCCCTTGGAATCAGTGACAGAATTAGAACTGCATATTTATTCTGAGGCAAGTTCTAGAGCGTTTAGAGGCGTGTTATATCTTCACTGTAAGTCTTTTGATGGTTATATTAAAACTAGCTTTAATACAGCAAGTTCTAGAATCTCGCAACTCTCAAACGATTATTAAGGGCTGTGATTGCCTGAAATTTTTTTAAATATATTAAGATAATCTTTCAATTCCCATTCACGATAATATACTTATGGAGTGATTCTGTAATCACTCTACATTGGATTTCTGGGACAGTTTTAAAATAAAAAAATTTGTTTTAAATAGAATTTCTGAAATTCATTCCTTCACAGATCTTGCGGAATAGCATCATGTTCCTGAAAAGGATAATTCTGTAGATTACATATCTCGTGGGGTTTCTGGAGAAAAAATCTTGTGTCCGATCCAGTTGGTTGCAAGTTCCAAAGTGTCTGAGACTGAGGAAGGATGGTTCTAATCGTGAGTTTTAAACAGAAGTATCCAGAGAAAGAAGAACTGAACTAGAGGAAGTTTCTTCCCATGTTTGAGAAGTTCAGTCTTAAGTATCGCTTTTAATGGACTCGAATAAACGCATAGTAGTTAGCAAAAAATATATCATGTTACCAGTTGGGTACGATTCATCTACAACATTAGAAATAGAATTAAAAGACTCGAAGAACTGAGTGTTGAAGCACTTGATGGTGCCGAAAATATGTAGATAAAATCTATTCTGAAAGTTGTTTTTACAGAATATTTGTCTTGATTAATGCATAGCAAACCGATTCCAAAAACTTCTTAGATTTTGGAATTAAATCCCTTCCTCGAGAAAGATGGAATAATTTACTTTGTTGGAAGACACCAAAAATTAAAATTTAATTACCTTCAAAAACATCCTACTACTGTTTCTTAGAAGCATACATTTATGAATTTATTGGTGTGTGGTGCGCACATCAAAGTATTCCATAGTGGACTTTCCGAAACTTCGTTGAAAATTTACGAAAGGTTTTGGCTTATAAAAGGAAGACAAACTATCAAAATCACACTAAAAAGATGAAATTTGTGCAAACGATTAAATGCGTCGTCTGGTGAGCAAGTTACTCGAGCAATTTATTTAGAATTCGTCAACAGTGTGATTACAGAAACATTTCACCTTGCTCTTAAAAGATACATCGCTCGCCGAGATCTGTGTTCCAAAATTTTGACAGACAACGCGCGAACGTTCAAGCGATTGGAAATTAAACTCAAAAACATTTGTGTTGTTATAAGCCATCCGACAGTGAAGGACTTTTGCACCTCCTAAAAATCCAATGGTATTACAATGCAGATAAAGCTGTATGGCGGGGAGGCTGTTAGGAGAGAGATTAGATCCGGAAAACTTCCTTTATGGAAAACTTTAAGAAAGACTACTTTGTTTAGAGTAGAAATAGAATTTCTAAAATTTAAATTGAAAGTGTACTTAACACTCGTCCATTTACTTATGTGTTCATTAAAGGGAACAAGAATTGAGTCCGGTGAAGTCGTGAAAGAGAAAGCGTCCTCAAAGATCTGACAGAAGCAGACCACCAGCACCGTTTCGAACAATGGAAGATTCGCATGGAGTATTGTAGGGATAGAGGAGGGATGTTTATTGAAGGTTATAACGAGTAAATATGTATAACATTAAAAAAAAAGGTTTGCAGCGTGAGTCTCGTTATTTAAAAGCCACAGCCCCTAATGTGAAAATTTAAATAACTAATTTAATTATTGAAAATACTTTTAAAAATAAATTCATCTTTAGTTTTTCCTCCCTTTAATGCGTTTTTAAAAATTCTCTAAGGAAGTTAAAATTTCTTCGTTAAATAATGTTATGAACGCCAACGACAATAGATTCCCCTGCATCATAATCCACTGAAATTCGCATCATTCTTTATTGCGAATATCAAATTAGTGCTACATGACTGTCGGGGAGGGAAAAAAGTTTTAAATTAATCCCAAAAGTTAACAAATTTACTTTTCATCAAAGAAATGAAACATCGTCTGAATATACTAAATTTGTTTTAAAATAATAAGTAGAATAATATTACACTCCTGTATATCTTAAACTTGCCGTTTGCGACATTTTAAAGATATCAACTGGTGGAATATTCTCTTTTTTTAAACCGATTCCATTTTATTCAGATTTATAACTTTTTATTTGAAATATCCTCCATCAATAGAATTATAATTTTATAAATGTCTAATGTTTGGGTCACTTAGAAACTAACGCAGTTATGTCTAGAAAACAAAAATTGAAGAAATTAAAGTCATTAATACATTAATTTTTAAATATTTTTAATATTTATAGTGATCAGAAAAGTATGTACAGTCTTTTTCCTAAAACAAGGATTTATAAAAATGCAATATATATACAGGATGTGTAAATAAAAACGTAAGTGTTTATTTGGACGAAAGAGAGCACTTTAAACATTTTAGGATTGATAGCTTTTTGCAGCTGAACAATATAAGAAAGTCAAATAAAAATGAAACAGTGATATTTGTTTTCATAAGTTTTATCTTTATTCATCATAACCAATGTTTTCTTTCGAGTTATCTATATCTAATTTTTGATGTTCATGAGTTGTTCTAAATATCCTGTATAAATGTGTTCCATTGGAGAGGTATGCACTTTAATAAATTCATTATGACTTTTTTTTTGTCCCTTTTTAAATAATTCTAGCATTGGGATACAAAAATGATTGATTTGAGCTTTTTTAGGTTTGGTTTGGTTTTGGTAACGTTACATTAGAAGCAATACGAGGACTATTGGCGGTGGACCTCGGATTTTGAACCTCGATCAAGTAACTAGGACGGCACCCGAGCTCCGGCCCCTTCCTCTGCTAACTTCTACACCTCACCACCAGGAGGACATTAAGCCTCGATGGGTTTAACGCGCAACAGCTCTGGCTACACTACGAAACTTTAGTGCCATCAAGGATGGAAAGCCCGATTCGACGAAAAGCGCAGGCCGCGAGTCTGCGACCGTGACTTCTAGGCTACCGAGGCCACATATTTTCTAGGATTGCTGACCTATCCATTTATTTGTTTCAATTACACGAAAGATATCCCCCTCGTCAAAATTACACATTTATACCTTAAAAATGAATCGATTTTTAATGTCATAAAATAAATCAATTTATAACCTCTTATACCCTTAAAATAATACTATTTGTAATGTCTTAAAATAAATCGATTTTTAATGACTTAAAAATTCAGAGATTCACAGTTATTAAAGTAAAATTCCTTTATGTTTTTGATAAAACGATAATTTTCTCGAACACTTCGATGTAATATTTTTATATTTCAACCATAGTTTAGGTATTCAAAGCACGTTCATAAAATTCACTAAAAATTGGAGTTTTTTCCCCATTAAATCTGCATATAGAACGATTCTAAAACAACAGAAATTGCAGTTAATTTCTTTTTAATGATTTTTTTTGTGTTACCAGCAAATATCGAAAGAAGAATTAAATTTTTATTTCAAAGCTTATGTCAAAAGATAAAAAGTAGACTGTTTCTCAATGTCAGCTCCAATTATTGTCAACATATTCAAAAGAGAAAGAAAAGGAGGTCTGACCTTGAAATAAAATGAAGCAACGAGTAAATCTTTGATAAATCAGAATTTTTTTAATTATTGAATTAAAATTTTAAAATATCCAGAAGTTGTCTTACCCGCATTGGCTTCTGAGCAGCTCAGTTGAAATGTAACATTTCATGAAGATTTTCAATCAGGCCGACATTTCTCACCCTTCTAATGTAACTAATAGCTATAATATTAGCCCATACAGAAGTTTTTATGTGAAACTAAAGATAATCAATGTTGTCTTATTATAATTTGGCCCATCAGTTGTTTTACATATAATCCTAATA
>BMAW01059873.1:0-14444 GCA_019974015.1 Nephila pilipes | reverse complement strand
GAACGAAAACTTGTATTCCTTGATTATGTAATTGAAAAGTCATAGAATTTTTTTTTTTTTCAATCGCAAAAAATTAAATATATTATGCATACATATAAATAATTTCAAATTTAGAATAAAGATTAATATACCCTTTACAAATACTTAAATTCCTTTATACTGTTGATATTTTGGAATTGCTAATTTCTCGTGTTTTTTTTCCGTGGATTAAAATGACATTGCAGCATCAGATAAAATGAAATGTGTTTTGTAGCATATTTTTTACTGTTTCATTACGTATATATTTTGAATTTGAAGAATGAAAAGATATTTCATATAGTTTTTGAATTATTTTGCGTGTTTAATGTATGGCAAAAATTAATAAATATTAAAATTTCACATCCATCTAGAGATGGTGGACACGGATTTACTTTAGAATATTAAGAACATCGTGTCGAAGCAGAAGATTCGGTGTTTCATTTTCGGGAAAACATTTCTGCAGAAAACTCCTAGATGCTACTTTGAAAATTAATTCAGTAATTCCGAAAAAACCGTTATTTTCGTCTATCTCCAAAAAGCTTTACTTGCATTATTTCCAATTTCGAATTAAGAATTTATAAAGAACATAACGTTTAAAATGTTTAAAATTGTAATAATTCATTCCAATTAAGTATTTTTCAATGTACCGTTTCATAAGTGTAGATTGATAAATCTGGCAGCTTTGCTATCAATTCATATGAACCATATTCTTAAATTAAAAATAAATTCTTTTATTTTATTGAATTTTATACTTTAACCGTAATAAATTTTATTAAAATATTCAATTGATTCGAAAATACATTTATTATAAACCATTACTCGGTTACCATATATATATTTTATAAGTAACAATCAACATAAGTGATGCCTTTCATGTATTGGCTTTATTAAATGTCAAAAACTATAATGTTATAACACTGATATATATTCAATTTATTAACTTTCCATATGGTATTATTTTTTTGGAAAATGTAACCTTCATTATAACAAATATTAAAAAAGTCTACAGCACAGAATTTTAGTTGAAAGTCCTAACGACTAAACGAATACTTTTATTCCAAACAATGTTTTGTACTTTTTTATGAATTCATAATGCAATGTATATGTTTGAATAAATGATTTAATTAATTATATATAATCCATGATGATTTAGTTTTACTTTGCAAGAAAAATTAATAAATAAAAACAAATGAGCTAAAAAATTCCGTTTTGAAATTAAAACTTCTTTGTGAATTAATGTCATGGATGCAAATAAGTTTGAATACCCAATAGTCTTCATTCAATACTAAAGTTTTCATTTTATTCCTTAATGCGTAATATATATATTCAGTAACAATTAAGTACTTCCTGACTGAATGGAAAAAAAAATGAAAAAAAAATAAACGCAAAAATTGAAAATTCTTATTTTTATTGCAATAAATTAGTTAAATTTTCAGCCATGTTAAAATGAAAAGGAAGATACCTGTCCTAGATATGAGTCTCCAAAAGTTCTTTCCATATCACGTGAGTATTTTTAATTTAACTGGATTCAAAGTGCAATAATCAATTAACACGATGAATCTTTTGTGCCATCAAGACTCACACACGAGATTCCTTTCAGAGTAATCCCTTTTAGGATAAATGCTTCGTTGGTCTCCCCTGGCTCTGTGTCTCTGACAGAAATACATGCTTATATCAGGGAACATACATGTTGGAATGAGTACGTGATTTATAATCTCATATACTGAAATCCTTAGAAATACAGAAAATAATACAAGTGAAAGTACAGTAGTTTGCAAAACTGATGCAACAGGTTTTTTTTACCATTATTGCACGATAAATCATTTCAGACACTTAAAATTCAGAAATGAGAGACAGGATTTGCACTTAAGCAATGACGAAAGCACAGTTGTGCAAATATGGATACATGCATTTAGTATAGCATCAAACAAAAAAAAAAAAAAGACTTTATTAAAGTCATAGTATCGTTACACCTGATAGTCGGTCCAAGGGGGGAGAAAAAAAACAGATGTTCCTCAGTATGGGATATGGTCTCTCCTTACTGCAATTGTTTCTTTGCATCATCTCTTCATACTCAGCACCAGATTATCCAACAGTTCTTGAGGTAAGACTGCTCATTCCTCAGCAGCATATGTTTCAGCTGTTGGATGTTCGCCATGGGATGTAATCGTGCCGCAAAGCGTATCCCCAAAACCTCCCTCACATGTTCTATGGGATTTAAATAAGAAAGAACGTTGGACAATCCATTCGAATGATATCTACACTTTGTAGTGGCTGTTGAATATCAGCAGTCCGTTATGGCCCAGCATTGTTACCCATGAAAACGAAGTTTGGTAAAATAGCCCCACGGAACAGACGCACATGGGAAAAGATCACCTCCTTACAATAACAATCTCCGTTTACAGAATATCTGTCAAAAACGTGCCCTCCGTTCAGCATAATGTTTTCCCAGTCGACATCTCCAGGACCACCTTAACTCTTTCTTTTCTTGATGTTACTTTGATGTGAAAATGTGTCCCGACCTCTCCCCAAATAAACTGGTGTTGAGAATTGCTCTTGGCAATGAAACGATTCTCATCCATATAGAGGACACTACTCCATTGATGAGATGTCCAGTTTTTGTTCTCCTTACACTACTTTAAATGTCTCCACCGATGGCCAACTTTCGAATGGATGCAACGTTCTGGACGGCAGGCAAATAGGCCACCTTTGTGTAGGCGTCTGGCCACAGTAATCTGCGACACTTGTCGCCCTTTTGATGTACAGTTGCTGAGGAATGACACTTGCTGATTGGTATAAGGCCCTTTTCACCTGTGGGACTATATATCAGTTTTGCACTGCAATTCCTTTCCTAGGGTGGCTACCACCATCCTTTCTTACAGATATACATATGGTTTGAAAGGCTTTCCTATCGCGCAAAACAACACTTTTGTTAATTCCAATCTCTTCAGGTATACTGTTTAAACTATGTCTCTCCTCTAGCTTTCAGATCATTCTTCCACTTTCGAAGTCAATTTTGAGATATCTTCATTCCATTGCAAGACGAAACCGCTTAGGGGGAGTCGATATTTTCACATATCAAACTTTCATAACTTTTTCTCATATATAAACAATCTTGAATACTTTTCATAATACGTATAGGGACGATACCTTTAACTCTTTCAAATCGAAATGTCGTAAAAATTTCTGTTTGAAATGAAATTCTTTTCTTATTGATATCACGATGTCATTGTTGAAAGACAATTTTAAACCTTGAATACAATTTTATCAGGGTGATATATTACAGCACTTTCAACTCACAGTGAGCTGGCACTTTTCTATTTCCACTCCATTGAGTGGCACTATAGAACTCCATTGTTGTTAAAAATCAAACAACATATATTTACACATTGTCGCGAGCGCTGAATTATTTTTCTAAAACACAATGATTTTTTAAACACAATGGCAGTTTATTAAACTGCGATTGGGAATATCGAGAAAATAAACAGAACCAGAGCATAGCGATGCTGTGAATGCGTCCAATTCGAACTGCTATCTGGAATGATAATTCACCCCATCTCTGATTTGAACTATTTGCCTATTTATATGTGTCCATTCAAATTGTCAATAAACTGTTATAAAATATTAAAGCTCTCCCAATCATTCAGATGAAAAACCTTTTAGATATAACACACGTATATGTAGGTATATATTTAATGATTTTTAGTTTCATCAAAACAAAATAAGACACAAAGCATAAAAATAAGCATTCATTTACATCAGAATATGACAGAATCATCTTGACAATAACGAATTTTCAAATCAGGGCCATGAACGAAGATAATTTCAGTTTATTTTAAGATGGTAAATGTAAAACAGGACAGTTACAATGTTAAGATTGGTTGGTTTTATTAACATCGCACTAAAAGTAACACAAAGGCTATTGGTGACGTCCCTTGTAATTTTGAACTTCGATCATGTGACAAAGACATATGAGCTCAGTCCTGCCCTCCTATATTCCAAATCAAGCCAAGGAAAGGACTTTGAGCTTCGACATATTTAACGTGCATCAACCCCGGCTTAACGACAGGTCTTTGATGGCTTCACAGACTCGAGCCCACGACTCGACTATTAAAATGTTGATAATAATATATCAATAAAAATTTCTACTTCGTATAGATTTCCAAAAGAAAGAAATCTATGTGTAATAATAAGATTAATACTCTAAAAATTCGTTTCAATTAACAAGCATTTGAAACTTAATTTGTCTATTCTTTAATGTGCAGTAATGAAGAATCGCCCTAAATAGAATCCTAGATTCGTAATTATTTTCACCTTTGGCGTTTAATTTACTCATTTTTTGTTCCGTTCAATCAAGTACAGCTGATTTGTTACTGAGTGTATTGTGCATTAAGGGATGCTATGAAAACTTTAATACTAATTGAAGAAAATTTCTATAAGGATTTTTTAGTTCATTTACTTTTATTTATTAAATTTTCTTCCAAACCAAAATTAAATTATTGCCAATAGTATTTTAATAATTAAATCATTTATTTAAACAAATGCATTGGATTATGAATCCACCCCCCCCATTAAAAGAAAAAAAAATGCAAAACATCATATTTAAAAATATTAATTTTAATAATTAAACATAATGTTAATAATTAATCATAATATTAAAATAAAATCTTAGGACTTTTAAATATAATTTTGAGCTGTAGACGGTTTTAATATTTGTTATAATAAAGGCGAAATTTTTCAGTAAAATCTTTTATACCACACAGAAAGTTAATAAATTGAGGATATATCAGAGTTATAATGTTTTAATTTTTGACATTTAATAGAGCCAATATATTAAAGGCGTCACTTATGTTGATTGCTATTTTTAAAATGTATATGATATCCGTAAAGTGTTTAGTAAGAAAAGTATTTTTGATTTCATTGAAGATTATAGTGAAATATATTACGATTAAAATTAAATGATATAAAAGAAATTAATAATTTTTTTAAAAATTTAATATTATGGTTCATTTGAATTAATAACAAAGCTGCATGACTTATCTAGCTATTGTTATGAAATGCTACTTTGAAAAATACTTAATTGGAATAAATTCTTTAAATTTTAAACTTTGAAACTTTAAGCTATTCATTTAATCTTAATTCGAAATGATCATTAAGGCATTTAAATTTTTAAGAGGTAAACAAAAGTAACGCGTTTTTCTGAACTATTGACTTAATTTTAAATGTAACCTTCAAGATTTTTCTGCAGAAATATCTTCCGTAGAATGAAACACAAAATGTTCTGTCTTGACACCAGGTCCTTAATTTTCCAAAATGATCCCTTGTCCACCATGTTTAGTATGATCTAAAATTTTAATATTCGTTTATTCTTTGTCACATAATGCACGTAAAATAATTCAAAAGCTTATTGAAATTCTTCCCTTCCTTCTTCAGATTGAACTATTCACATATTGAGGCAGTCCAAAAATACCTTACAAAACACTTTTCATTGTTTCTGATGATGAATTATGACATTGCAACATGAGATACAATCTACATTAAAGATTGTATCCGATTCGCAACAATGTGCGTTTTTAATCAATGTTGAAGAATTCGAGAAATTATCATTACCAAAATATCAGCAGTCTATACGAATTTGAGTATTTGTAAAGGGTATATTAATTTTTATTCTAAATTTGAAATTATTTATATGTATGCATAATATACTTAATTTCCGCCGTTTGAAAAAGAACCTATTATGTTTGGCCTTTTAATTGCATAATCAAGAAATTTAAGTGATCTTCCTTCACGATCCCAAATTCTATTTAAGTAATTAAATCATTTATTTAAATATTCGTATTGATTAAGAAATAAAAAGCATCATTCATAATTTTTAAAAAACTGTAGTGTTGTGTTTTGAAAATTTCGTTCCGTGGACAATTTTTAGTTTTGTGAAATGAATGCTATATTTTTCAATCAAAGGTTATTTACCACCAAGAAAGATATTCAATCGATGTTATATATGTGGCATAACGCTAATTCGCAATCATTGACTAGAATTTATACTATCTAGGAAAGCATCACTTATGTTGATTGCTTCATAAAAACTAAAGTTAGCTATCGGAACATTACATTCAATTTGTGATTGGTTAGTTTAATTGAAGATTATTATGGAATATTTTATAGTCAAGGTATCAAACAAATTGAAATGGGAATTTTTGATATTTTTTTCTTTAATTTAAGATAAAGCATTCTATATTTGAATTAAATTGATACTAAATCTGTGAATTGATTATTTTGAAATCTTTATCTTATGAAATGGCACAATGAAAAATACTTAATTGGCATAAATTCTTAGTAGTTTAAAAAAATTAGAAATTTTATGTACTTTATTTTATCTTAAATCGAAAGAAAATAAAAGTATTTAAATCTTTTAATAGATAGATGGAATTGACGTATTTTCTCGAACTGCTGATTTAGTTTTATTCGTAACATAGATGCCACTACATCCTCTATAGTATAAAACGCTAAATGTTGTATGGTCTATTATTTTGTTCTTATCCTCCCAATCATATTCCGTGCACAGCATATCTAGAATGATATGGAATTTATTTTTCATGTAATTTTGCTCAAATAAAATACGAAAAATGTTTGAAAATCTTAATGAATCACTTTTTTTTAATTCATCCTGCATCAGATTGGAATCTACAATTTAAAACAGTCAATTAAAACTCTTAAAAACTCGTTTCCATTCATCTGATTTTGCAATGTCATATTAATCTATTTTGAAGAACAAGAAAAAGTATCGTTTACAGTAAATATCATTACTAAAATATCAGCATTAAATACAACTTTTCAGCATTTATAACCGATATATTAATCTTTATGGGAAACTTGGAAATTTTAAAGAATGTTTATGAATAATGCACCCTTATTGAACGGTTTATTCAAAAATATTCATTTGAATAGTTTCTTAAGGACATAGGTTTTAAAATCCTTAAAATTGTTCTATTGTGAAAATCAATTGTAGCTCGTATTTCAGAAACAAAATACGTTTTTACATGTCCAAGAACATTGTTGTGACAATGCTTATAATAAAATTTTATTTAAATGAATTTCTTAATATTCCCTTTTAATATAATTTCTAATAACCATTTCACGAAAAATAAGGTTGTGTAAATAAATATAAAACGTATTTTTATTCCCATCTATGTTATTATTTCTCTTATTATTTCAATTTACTAATCCTTTTAAGATAACTTTTTAATTTCAAACGTTATATCAATTCATATAATTTAAAAAAAAACTGGAATTTTCTGCATTTTTTTTTTTGGCTAATTTATTAGTTTTTTCTAACATTTGAGTCATGCAAAATCGGAAAGATTGAGGATGAGACTCAATAGAATAACTCGAATATCACAGAATATTGACTTAGCCTGTGCTAAAGAATAGGTCAATTGAATGTCTTTAAATTCTCTTGAAAACAAGCCTATATGACGAATAATATTATTTTATAAAAACTGAATTTTAATATTCAAATTGCGTTATGAAATTTTTAAGAAAAATATAAAGTAAAGTATTATTGAAATTTCGAACAATCCCTCACTTTTCTCGACTGAAAATTTCATGCAACATAAGGTTTCGAGATTTATTGAAATTTAGGTGTTACATTTTAGTTGAACGATTAATTACCACTTAGAAAGTGATTATATTGCGTTTATATCAGTGAAATTATGCTACATTTACATATATCATTTCATGACTTGTTTACTTGTTTTACCGGATAAGTGTAATATAAGTCGAACGCTTTGAAATTAATTGTTTGAGACGAAAATATTTATACATTTCTGTGTAGTTTAAAAAGGTATTGTGGTGAGAATTAAGATTTTGTACAGTATGAAGAATTATTCGAAACAATTAACATCTTTAAATAAAACCAAGTTATATAAGCAAATATTATACATATTCTCGCCTTACCCTATATTATTTCCGGTTTCAGAATTAATTTACTAATATTTGTAAGAAAGTTCATTTTCAACAATATTTCGTTTCGATAAACTATATGAAAACCAGTTGTTTCAATTTTAGTATCGTAGCCGCGCTGGTGCACGTTACATCTGTCGGGGCGTCAATGTCCAAGTGTCTCTATATAATGTAAGTACAGCTATCCGTTTTCTGAATTTTAAGCAACATTCGCTGAGTAACAAAAATCTAATTATTTCGCAAAATTAAGAATCTAAAAATAGAATTTTCAGCAGATACATATTCTGATTAATTTGCTGTTACAAACGTGTCAAGCAACTCTCAAACTATTTGCACATTTTGATTGACTCTTTGAAGTATTTTAATTTTATTGAACTTTTTTTCATTATTGAACATAAATAATAGGCACCATATTTGTTACAGACAATTTTTGTTCGTAAATATCACTTACTTTATTTCAGCCAATTCAAGTTTCTAGTTACACTCTTTAAAAAAATAAAACGATGCACCCAGAAGGAGTTGTACGATGGAAACAAAAATTGGCGAATAGGAAAATTATGTAAAGAAAAGAAAATGATTAAAATTGCAGAAAAATTGAATGACTTATTTCAGAGTTACATAGTTACAAAGAAACAAGCTCAATGAGGTGTTGACCCACCTCCAGCCTGGATACAAGCTTCCAGACGACGTGGCATAGAGTGATAAAGCTCCCTAATGGTCTCCTATTGTTATTCTTGCGAAATGTGCACAAAATGTCTTAAGAGGTTATCGTTATTCCCTGGAATATGCAGTCGCCTTCCCATGATATTACAGACATGCTCGATTGAAGAGAGATCTGGCTCGCGAAGGAGAGGGTTTTACAAGCTGTTAGACAGTTCATAGCAACAAGTGGCGCATTCGTCCTTCATTATATTGCTGAAAAATAAGGCCAGAGTAATGCATATGGAACGTAGAAAAACAGATCTCAGAATGACGTCGACTTACCGCAGTGCTGTAAGTGTGCCTGTAATGACGACCAAAGGGGTATGGCTATCAAGGGAAGCGGCATTCCAGACCATAACTCCTGGTTGAGGGCCTGTGTGGCGTGCAATAGTGAAAGCAGTATCGGGCGACTCCAGGCACGTCTTCAATGATCGTCAGGACCCAGTTGGAAGCGAGACTCAACGCTAAACACTTTGCATTCTCAGTCATCATCATTTCAAACGGATAGACCCTAGCACCACTGTAATCTGGCTCGACAGTGCGCAGGCGTGAGTGGCAGGTGGCGTAGCGGTCGGTACGAGCGTAGATTTCGCTCTATCAGCCGTCTTTGAATGATCATGGGGACATTCGTATGAGGGGCGCACGAATGATGGATGGTAACGAAAAATCAGGCACTGTGACAGCTGATCTGAAAATCAATCTGTCTTCCCGATCTGCTGTAGGCCTAGACGGACCGCTACTACCATGACGCTAAAATTTGCCATTGTCCACCCATTCTTGCCAGCATCTTCTAATCGCCGTATCTCTTCGATCCAAATCACGAGCGACTCACCGATTTCCCCGACCTGCATCTTTCAATCCAATGATACAACTTCTTTCGAACTCTGACAGTTGCTCGTAATGAACTCGAATCTGGCAGCGAGGCATTTTTTTCAATCGTTGAAAGGTATCCTATATCGCAATGCAACAGAATATTTGACCATCCAATTGAGAATTGCTTCTTGTATGCAACTGCAAAGTGCGCAGTTCCGATGCTTTGTAGCTCCCGCTATTCAATTTTCTGGACAAGAAATTTAATCATTTATATGTTTGGTCCAAACGATATTTCAATACAATGCGGCAACTCCTCTTTGTTCGTTATTTTTTTGTTCTAGAGTGTATATCAAATGAAGATTGAAATAAAACCTTCTGAATATCCATATAAACATAAAGAAACGTATACAGTTAACTCATTCTTTGTGTTTCCAAAATGATATATTCACCCTACTCATTTTTACACGCTCTTTTCTTACACGATATACTTCTTCAGGAATTTTTTGTCCAAGTAAATTTTTTTTAATTCTAATTTTTGACCGTGTAATTAGATGACAAATAGTATACGCCAACTTTTGCGTGAGTGACTTGGTCTACTTCACGGATTGTTTAATTTGTATTCTGGCATTACATGGAAAACACGAATTTTATAATGACTTATTTTTCTTCATATTGTTGTACTTAAAAATGAACACAGCATTTCATTCTTCAGCCTTAAATACTCTTTGAAAAAATAATTTTGCCAGCATGCGTCAAAAGTTTCGTTGTACAAATATCAGCTATGTGTTTTGAAATTAAAAATCTAATAATTCATATTCATGACGTAGGTTTGAACAACGTGCAAACGGCTGACATTGATGATTTCATGCTAGAAAGCCCTTTGGATCAGGACGATTTGATTGAATTTATGAAAGCTTATATGATAATGACAAAGTCGAAGGTGAAATTTGGTACAAGTATGGAACAACAATTTCTTTCCCATGATCCTGACATAGAGCGTGCATTAAAATTTCAACGTAATCTTAAGATTTGTGTAGCACGATTTCAAGATTTCAAATTCTTCATTTAAATCAAAGTCGACAGTTGTGCTAAACATATCTGACACATCTATTGATAATAGCATTTTTGATCCATTTCGAAGTGAACATGCACGTTTGTTATCAAGTAGCGATGAATAGTTGTTATTTAGTAGTTTTATTTATTATTTCAGTTTGAATTTTCCATGTTGTATGTACCAATAGACTGAATTTCCTTTGTGTATACTAATTTTTTTAAATTTTTAGTATTAAAATGAATGTTTTAAATATGTAATAGCAGTTAATTTTATTTTATTTGCACGGTTTTTGGGAAAATATTTAGAGTGTTTTCATTTACATACGATTTTGCCAGGAATATATCCCAAATTTTATCATGCGTAGTATGTATTTTTACACGAATATATTTGCACGTATACTCAAGGAACGTATTTAATGTGTGTAAAAAGGAGTTGAGGTAGTTCACCTGTATTTTAAGTTTTCCTCATTTGACTTGCAGTTAAAGAAACATAAACCTGGCAGATGAGAATTATTCGAGACGGTATTAAGATTTTCGTTAAGGGACGATGACATTGCACGCGTAGATTTATCTCTATTCACCTCTATACCATACAATATGAACATTTTAATAATTTATTATCAAGAAAACTACATGACAATCTCCTTCATTCTCATACATGGCAAAACATTTTCAAAACTAGAAATTAACACCTGTATATGGTTTGTAATTATACTGAAGGAAGACAATCTTTCAATCCCATTATCACAGCCCTGCTAGAAATACAAGAAATATTGCGCTTAAATGTGATGTAGAAAATTGTTTCTACTCCCGGATGTTCTGTAATCGGTCACAAATCAAATTATAACATTATTTTACGAGGAGTTTCTCAATTCTTCGTTGATACTTATTGTCGTGTTCTAAGTAGTTAAGTAAAGAACATAAACCACCCATAGCGTGCTGAGCTGAAACTTTTAGCTTGTTACTGAATTGATATTTTCATTTAAATACTCTTATTGATCTTATGAGTTAAAATAATAAAAGTCTAAATGAGTTCTTCCTGCGTGTTCAGTTGAAAATTTCGAATACATTTAGTTTTTATTTCGCCATATTTTTGCTCAATAGTCCGATACTAGTAATAGAAATGTTTAATTAAAATAACATATTGATATCTTAATTTATTTAGAGGTTTGAGGACATGTGTTCGATGGAGAAGCTAGAAAAGCATATATGTATAGTGATATGTTTAATTAAGATTTTAACTCTACTCTTCCATTCTTCTTATTGTGCAAGAGTGTGAAGCTCACGAAATGGTTTAAACATTTCTGTCTCTCTTTGCGTTGCACTATTTTTTTTATTTAAACTAATTGCATATGCACTAGTTTGAGTTTAAAAATATGGTTTTAATTTACTTTTACGAAATAGTTTTCTATAGGGTATGGAATTCAATTTTAAATCATTTCTTACCTCGATCGTAAAAAATAATATTTTTATTTTAGTTCTTTAAGAAAATATAGTTACACTACATATTATGTAGTCTTCAAAAAATAAATTATTTAAAAAACACCATTGAGAGACTTGAATTAAATTATAGCTCTCTGGGATGAAAAGACATAAAAAGAGGCTTTGAAATGTGTTGAAATAAAAAAATTTCTTAAATTTCAAAGATCTTTCTTCTATTCATAACACGTATCGGGACGATATCTTAAACTCTTTCAACACGAGATGTGGTAGAACATTTTAATTTGAAATGAAATTTCCCCCCCGTTGATTCCAGAACGTAGTTGTTCAAAGACAATTTTCAACCTTAAATAATTTTCGCAATTGTATCAGCGTGATACATTATAACACTTTAAACTCACTATGAACTGGAACTTTTCTATTTCCATTCCATTGAGTGGCACTATAACCCTACTAATTTTGTATCTACATAAATATCTTGCCTTTTTCATCGAGGACATACAGCAAATGTACTTAACTTCTTCACAAAGCCTATGGTATTGCTGCAAAGACTATGCTAATAGAAGTACACACTGAAGTATGAAATGCATATGAAGTACCTGCTGATGTCCCATTTGTCGACATAAGTGTTTCTTTCGATAGTATTTGGATGACACGAGGTCATACATCTTTAATTGGCATTGGTTGTGTCATCGATATACTCACTGGCTATGTCATTGTCTTTGAAGTTATGTGCAAAGTATGTCGACATTGTTCCATTGTAAAAAGAGAACTTGGAAAGTCAAGTGAAAAATATGATATGTAGAGTGAAGAGTATAAGAAGTAGTGTGATTTCAATCACACCGGTTCATCGGGTTCGATGAAAATGGAGGCAGCATTGATACTGTGGGAAATATCACAATCATTGGGATTTCAATATTCTGCATTAATATCTGATGTAGATTGTTTAACTTTCAATTACTTATCTGAAAGAAATATCTATGAAAATAATGTCCAAATAAAAAAAGAAGAATGCATAAACCATATGAGTAAAAGATTAGGTAATGCTTTACGGAATGCAGTGAAGGAATCGAGAGCTCGAGACATCTCATTAGGTAGAAAAGGTTATGCAACTTTGAAAGAAACTACCATAAAGAAATTAACTTCTTATTATCAGAAGGCCATATTAAAAAGACGAAGTTTCATGAAGACTCATGTAGCTATTTGCATACCTTTTGGAAAATGCACACATGATATTGGTGTAGTACTGGAATCGCGAAAAAAATTGTTTAGAATGAGACGCAAGAACTGAAAAGATCAGTGTACATATAAACTAACAAAGAAAGCAGTTTTAAAAAGATAAGCATTAATGATAAAAAAAGGAAGGTGTTACATATAGACCAGGATACTTTTGAGGTTTAAATAATAATATAAATATGTATCATAATTTTTTTCATTATAAAATGTGCATGTATAATTTTTAAATTAAGGCAATTAATACAATTTTTTTTTCATAATTTGTGTTTTTATTCATTATATATTTTCATATAAATATATTATAGGTGATATATGAAGAAAAATTTTAAAAATGGTTGTATTTATTATTGTTTTACATTTTCCTTCATTTCTTATGTTCGTTAATTGTAATTAACACCTTGAAAAATATCATCAGTTATTAAAAATATCTAATGAAATTTTGTTAAAATGCTATTATTTCAAAGAAAAACATATAGCTTATGATATAAAAGGGTATTTTAAGTTAATTGAAGTATATAATATTCATTTTTTTTAGAGTTATAAACTTTAAAAGGGTTTTCTCAGTTTGTGTTTTTTCGATACATCATTGCATTTAAAATGCTACTCCTCCCACAAATATTAATCAATCACTTCCATTTTTTTCTGTGTGTTATATGTAATACATGTAACAAAAGTAGGGATCCATTGTTTAAAGAAATGTATATATTTTTTTAAAAAAATAATAATGTAAGAGATATCTGTGTTTTCGCTGAATTTTAGCTTGCCGAAAAACATTTTTTTCCCTACAAAACTTAATAAATTATTACAAAATCGATCCCTAAATTTGTTTAAAATATCCTTGAGAATATTACAAAAAATGTTCATAGTAAAAAAATAATAAATAAAGGAGGAGTACGGTTTTGAAATTTTTCAAATTTTTTTAAAAGAATTTAAATTTTTAAAATTGTGTTAACAATGTATTCCAATTTTGACATGAAATCATTTCCTTGAATAGAAACACTTCAAACCTTGCTAAAATCAAATTTTTAAATACATTAATAAAAAAAAAATGGTTCAAGGGTACCGAGTTCCCTTAAAACAACAGAGGACACAAAACAAAAACAAACATTCATTTGCTTCAGAGCATGATAGCATTCTCTTAATAATAAAGAACTCCTACCTTAGTGTCATGAGCGGAGATAATTTCAGTTAGCTTTGAGAAGGTAGATGTAAAACAGGAC
>BMAW01059870.1:0-11608 GCA_019974015.1 Nephila pilipes | reverse complement strand
TTAAATAAAGATAGATCATATTTTATAATGTAATATTTTATGTTAATATTGTTTTAGTCATAATATATAATCATTTTATTGATATGTTTTAATATCAGTACATAATTAAAATGTTATTTATGCATTAATTTGTTTATTATTCGTAAGCAGGAAAATTTTTAGTTCAAAAAAACTGCTATGGATGAAAAATCTTTAATCTTAAAAATGATATAACTTTAATTATATTCAAGGAATGTAAAAAAATATTGAAAGCTTTTCAATCAATGACATTTTATAGAATATTTTAAAATATTGATTGTTTTTTGTACTCATGCTCTGTTTCTTTATGTTAGATAATTTATTAGTTTTTGTAAAGATTGTCTTAATTATCTTTCTGATATCATTTGAAACAATTCACAATTGAATTTTTAAAATTCTTTATAAATTCAATACGCAATTGAATTTTTAAAATTCTTTAATACTTTATATAATTCCAGTTAGATATTTGCTTCTTAATTACAATACTTGTATAGGTAGCTGAAATGCACAGTTTTATGTTCTACTCTGCTCCTGCTTTTTCTATTTGTTAAATTCAAAAAATTGCTTTTGTAACTCCTTTAGGAATCACTCCATTATCCCTGTTTATATTGTTCTCTAACCAAATGTTTTCAATGTTCTTTATCCAATGTTGAATTTAAATTTCAGATATTCTTTCTGGAGAGTATTATATGTTTCTATGACAATTATAATTCTTTAGTTATTATATTTAAAGTAAATACAAAGTATGGTAAGTTTTGAGTAAAATAAATGTTTAGTTTAATATGTCTCAAACTTTTGTTTATGTTTTAGAGGTAATGAATTGAAATTATATGGTAAAAATAGTTAAAATTTTAAGAAAATTAACATATACACCCTTCTTTTCCATTCAGTAACAAAAACTTCTACGAAAACACTGTTTAATATTTCAGTTTGAAAGTTCCTTTCTTAATTAACATATGCATTAAAACAAAATCGTACTCTTTTTCATTCAGCAACAAAAACTATGAAAACACTATAAAATATTTCAATTTTATCTCATTCTTAACTGGTGTGGCAGGTTTGTAATAGTTTTTTTTTTGTAACTTTTGTCATACTTTCTTCATTTTTTATGCTTACCAATATTTACAATTTGATTATAGATTAACTAGTGCTCAGTACAAGTTAGACCAGATTCTGATTCTGTTGTATTGGACAATTTTTATTTGAGAAAAAGTTAATGTTTTTTACTTTGAAAAATTGAATAGTATATTTTCTGAGTATGGGGGTCCTAGTAATATGAGAGAGTTGAATTTTTAAGACAATACAAATTTTGTATACATGAATGGATTTGTTTTAATTAATCTTTTATTTAAGAAACATTTTTGGTACTTTTCCATTTTGCCGGTGTAAATCTCGCCAAGCAGACTTTATTGGCAAAAACACACAGTAAGCACTTATTCCGTTTGGTATCATTTTTAGCGACTTTATCGTTTGTGCCATTGAAATGGTAAAGTACCATATTTTTACATTGACAAATATAAATTGAGGTTCACTTGTATTAATTCTAGATCAATAGTTTTTCTGAATGTTAAATAATGCTTTTTGTAATTATAGAAAATACAGGGTTTTAAAAACAATTCATTCAGAGTAAGGTTTTGAATTTAAATATAATGGCTCATAGTTCTTTTTTAAGATATTGCCAATCATACTGTTCATAGATTTTTGTTGTTTTAGAATTTCTTCAATAATTTTTGTGTAATGTAGTTTAAACTTTTCAAGACAGATTTTGATTTAATATCACACACAATTAAATTATCTTATTCCTTGCATCATTGTTATATTGGCTTAAATAATTCAATTTTTGCATACATTTAAAGTTTATATCTGAATTATGTGAAATATCAAAAATGTCTGTTTTTACAGTAAATATTTTCAATCTAACAGTTGAGGATTTTGAATATAATGGGACAATCTTCGAAATTAAATTGAACTTACTTTCCTTTGGATTTTTTTTTTAATGCTAACTGATTATTTTTAGTACACCATATTATAAAAAATAATTTTTGCATTCTATTTAAAAAAACATGTTATGAGAATATTTTTATTGTTCTTAGCTTATTTTTGTTGTACTTTAGACTAGTTTCTGATTTCTTTTATAATAGCATACATATTCCTTCATACCAAATTTTATTCTTGGCTCATCCAACGATGCATAATTTTTAACATTCTAAGTTTTTTGTAAGGCCTATTGTTGTAAAAGGGAATCGTCACGTCACTATAGCTCGAAATTTCAAGATTCATTCTTGATAAATCCATCCGTTGTGTATCTGCTGAGAATAATATTGTGTGATTCAAATAAAACTACTAAACTAAATGCACATTGAAAAAGATTATATTCTTCAAATACAATTGGATGTCTTGTTTTATATATCTTTGAAAAGTACATGTTTAAAAACATTTGCTTGGATTAAAACTAAAGTATAAAATGATACATTGTTGATAAAATGAGGAAAAAGATGAAATAAAATAACCCATAGTTGTGTGCAGCATTGTGATCTGTGTTAAGTTCTGTGTTACCTTAATGGTTTTGTGACCTAAAAAAGAGATGTCCTTGTACCTCTTTTTTATATTTCTCTTAGTGGTTAATTAAATTTTAGCCGATATTCCCGAATTGCTCAGTATCATGATGTTATTGATAACTTTGTAATTTTGAAAATAATAACCACTGTATATTATCTAGTGAAAGCAATTTCATTGCCATATGAGATTTGATATATAAAGTTATACATATAAATTTTTATACCAAACCAAATAATATGTATTAGCAAATTTTAGAAAAATAATTGGAGCATTTTTCATTGACAATATTTCCAAATCTACTTTAAATATTGTTCTACGTAAACTATTAAAATTTTGAATGAAACAGTGTGAATAAAGTATTAAATGTTATGAAGCGATAAAGTGTTAAAACTCAATTTTAAAGATTATATATTTAACCTTTTTAAAAATATTTTCTCCTATTAATTTGTCATATATAATTATACATTTTTTCAGTCTACATTTTAATTAACTCACTTAAAGCTTAGTATAAAGGATCATTTAAATGAATGCATATTTATAATACTAAATTGTAGCTTGTTGTAAAAGAGCATTCCATGAAAATATTTCATTTTTCAAAATTCCTTTTCCCCAGTTTTATCTAATTTTATTGCTCAGATTTTCTTGTTAGCTTTCTAATATTATAAATATACAATGATGTAATTTTGCCAATGATTATATGATAGTTATAATAATGATTTGTGTGTTCTGATATGATTTTTAAGATTTTTGTTTCTGGGATTGGTTTGCTTTTGAATGTTTTAGAGCAATATAGTTTCATTTCTTAATAAATTGCTGTGAAAATAGTTTTGAGATAGGTTAATCTGATTTAAAATAAATTGTTAGACTAATATTTCACTAATGAAATATTAGTCTAACAATAGTGTTTTGAAATATTAGTCTTGCATTTGTTTATCAGATTATATTTAAAAGAAAATGAAAGTTTTAAATCTTTGTTAAATTATGTAATTTATTTAAAAAAAATTAAATTTTTTTTTTATTTGTAATGGTTTGGTAAATTACAGGTTTCAGTTTAAACCTATTCAATCTACAATTTGTTTATACCAATTTTGGACCAGAATAAAAAAAAGAAATTCTATTAAATTGATGTATATTTCATTGTAAAACTTTTTTATTTTATTATTTTTTTGAAATTCATGATGTAGAATATTTTTATTGTATATCTGATTTGCAAAATAGATATAAGTTGGCATAGTTTTTAACTCCTTGAACTCTCAGTAATTCATGGGTCTGCATTCTTGTCTAAAACAGCTATAATAGGCTTGTAATTTTTTTTTTTTTTTATTGTTTAACAATGTCTTATGAAATATTCCAGTCCATCACTATACACACATACACACACACACACATACATATATATATATATATATATATATATATATATATATATATATAATGACTTTTCATATATTGTAAAAGATATGAATTGGCATTCATCCCATTTTTAAAAATATGTATGGGTATGATTAAAAAAAAATTCAAGGTTAGCTGACATTTTTATCTTGAAACATATTTTTTTTAAAAAGTTTCACACATGAAGTCTTTTTCTTTCTTTCTTTAGTTAAGTCTTTTGGTTGCATGAATTGGATTTTCTTTTTCTTGTAATTTTTCAAATTTTTCTCAAAAGCATTCTTGCAATTTTAAAAAATAGCTATTGATTTTATTTCTGTATGTATGTAATCATATTTACACAAGAGACATTTTTTGAACATTTTTTAGTTATAAAATATAAGCATACTTTTTTAAAGTGAAGATTGTTATTTAAAAGATTATGATTGTTTACGATTTCAATGTTGCGTTTTTGAAATAATTTTTTTTAAAAAAAATGTTTATCATTAGATTTACTTGTTAGCTTGTAATATACATCGTTTACTGATCAATTGATTTAGAAAAAGTCGTTAATTTATTCCTTATTTTTTTCTTAAATTTCTTTAAAATTCTTTTAAAAACATTTGATGTTTATAGGGTTAATTGTTAAAATTGCTCATAGTTATATATATCTATAAGAATTAATTTTGTTATTCTAGCAACTCTTTTTGAAACACTTGTTTACACCACTTATGTTTTGAATGGCTTTTTGCATAACAGTTTGAAAAAAAGAAAAACATGTCACGTCTGTCTGAATTTTGCGTGTTACAATTCATCCTTACCATTCTCATCCAGAATTTAATTCTTCGAATTAAGAGTTGATCAATTTTCTTTACTTGTGTATGTAAACCTAACTTTTGACAGCAGATTGAAAAGGGCAAAGTATATTGTGGTATTTAGAAATAAGAACAAAGTTATAAAAAAATGGGGAATGAATTATCCAGCTCTTCTCCAAAAGAAATCTCAAAATAAGGTTGTCACATTGTTCCAAAAATCGCACGTTCTTTTCTCTACACAAAATCTGAGTAATTTTGGATGTTTGCCAAACTAGCAAAAAGCGCGCAGGTATGACTATCTTTGAATTCGAATAATTAATTCACTAAACTTATCCAATTCTTTTATCTTGTATTTTTTGTAAAAAATCTTTTTCTTTTATTACTGATAAAGAGAAGTTGTATTGTTAAATTCTCAACGCTCTCACTATTGTTCTAAGTAACAGCTGTGATAATTTTTGATAAACATAACTTAAGTATTAAGAGCATTCGTTTTCTCTGTTTGATTTCAAGATCAGAATTTTCGTATGTTTTATTCCCGTTTTCGAATGAGTGGTAAAAGTTATTCTTTGAATTGTGGTTTGTGAATGTATTATCTTTTAGATTCATAAAAGTTTTATAAATTCATTGACAAATTGTATGCTACATTTCGAAGTTCATTCTAGTTTTTCAAAGCTGGGTTCTTTCCCTTTACCCAAGTTCTTTTTTTTTTTTTTTTTTTTTTTTAATAATATGATTGGGACATTTTTATTAGAATTTCATGTTCAGGTGTGTTATTTTGTGTGTGTGAGAAATTATAATGGGGCGGGGGCATGTGCCGCCGTGTCCACCCTTTGATCTACTATTGCTCCCCTTCTTCCGTAAGGATGGTTGAAATGTTTTTCATGTGTTAAGTTCGAGCAAAAGACTTTTGTAAGATATTTCTTCACAAGAATTATTAAATGGTATTTTATTGTGAGGAGAGGTTTTTTCTTAACTTATTATCATACCTTTTTTTTCTCTCTTTTTTCCATCTGTAGAATGCAGTCATCTAATACACTGTTTATCATATTTGAATTGACTGTCTAGTGTTTCATATTCACCGTATCATTCTTTTTTAATTAATCTGTTTAAAACTTGACTACTCCCATTGCGACTTGTTTACATTTTTTTTTTTATATAAAATTAGTTTTTGTTGTTGTCATATTTGAAATTTTAACACTAATATTTCATATTGTATCTTATATATTATTGTACTATCATATCTGAATACAGTTTTTTTTTTTTAAAAAAAAAATCTTTGGCAGATTTTAAACAAATGCTGGTACAGAGCAACCGGATTTACGCTGTTGCGTCATAAACCTTAACACTAACTCACGCTGTGTTGTACCTATATTTACTATTCATTTTACAAAACAAGTAAATATTTGATTTCTTAATCATGTACTATAAATCGAAGCGTCTAACCTTGATTTTGGTTAAAATGCACGAAAACTCATAGTAACTTGTTGGCATTCGTTTATTAAGTGATGTGCTGAACGAGATGACTTATGAAGTGGACAATGGACCTGTGTAAACAATATACTGAACTAATTTTGGATTATATATTTAATGCGATTTTCTGATAGCCGATGTCCATATTTACTTTTTCCAAAATACACATTTACCGAAAGATATGCTTCATGGCCTGTTTGATGGACATTCCATGATGCTTTCGTTCCAAAATACGTGAAGCAATTTAGTAAAAACGCCAATGTTGACTTTTGCGAAATAGAGCATGAAGTAAAGGATATAGAATGCTTATCTTGTCGTAGGTCTGTCTATATGAGGAAAGTTGTAAATCAACAAACTGTTCAAAATGACTAATCAAGTAGCTCGATTTATGGATGAACTAAAACACTAAGAGTGGGATGCAACAAGTGTTATCCAAGGGGGAAAAAATTAAAGAAATGTATAGTTTAACATTCAAGTTTATGTTTTTTTTTCAAAAATCTATTTGATTGATGTAAATGTTATCATTTCCCCCTGTGCATGCAAATAACTGAAGTTTGATGTTTCTCATGTGTGGTAACTCGAATATATGCTTTTTTTTGTGATGGACATTGATTTTGTATTTTCCAAAACAATTTTTTTTAACCACTAAATGAGCTATTGTTTATTAGGTAATGTGTTAGTTGGTCACCATGAAGTATGAAATGCACGTGATTTGTTTTCATCTCACGACACCAATAATAACGTTTAGCTCATAATATATTTAAAATTTAGCGTTTGCTTTAATTCTAGTATTTAATTGAATAACTTTATAATTATTTTTAAAAAGTTAGCTCCTCTGATGGCTAAAGCTGTTTCATGTACAACTTTGCGAGGAACTATTTTTTTTGTTCACGTTTTATATTCATATTTGTAACTTTTAATTAAATTTTTACATACTATTGACATAAACTTGATTGAATGTCATTCGTGATTAATAGATGATTATGATTTTTGTATTTAATTATAATACACAAAAAAGCAGTCTGTTACGGGTGTGTATATCGAAATATGGTCAAATCTCTCTTAAGTAGATTCTCAGCACTGCAAGGATATCCACTTATCCGAATTACCTATTTATTTGTCATTAAAAAAAAAGAATTCCGATCTACTGACTCGGATATTCATTCAAAATAATCACATTTTAACATGATCAATTGAAAGTTTGGCTTTCAAGAAATAGATGCAAGCCGCGGTAGATTGGTGGTCATGATCGCGAATTCGCAGCCGGCTTAGTTTTCGTCGAGTCGGTGAGAGCCACAAAAGACCCGTCGTGTAGCGGGGCTGATGCACGTTAAATCTGGTTTAGGTCCCAAGTCCTCCCGTGGCGTAGTGTGGAAGTTTGGAGGGAGGTGTCTACTCAGGTGTGGTCGTCGTAACTTAACCGAGGTTCAAAATCACGAGGTCCGTCAGAAATTTGAGACTATTTATAAATATTTAATATGTCTAACTTCTTAAGCGGATTTTTTTCATTTTTTATGTATATGGATATTCGAGGGATCTAAAAATTAATATTTAACCGGCTTATTTTATCTGATTTACTTTTACGGAGAACTGATATCTGACTTCGAGTTAAGGGTATTGAACTTTCGACTGAAAAATTCATCAGATATATTCATCCATATTAGATATTTTCCATCTAAATCCAGAAAATGTTATTAAAAAAAAAAAAAAAAAATATGGTACATATTTGTCAGATTCTTGACATGGATTATATATTGCATGTGATTTTGGCTATAAACGAATGCAATGTTTTTATCAAATAAGGCTATCTTCACTTAAATGTCAAAGCGCCTGAACTAAACTCGGATTACGTTTTCGAAAAATTTTGAATAAGTTCGTGAAGTTGTAACACATTCATCCGTTAGTTTTGCATTTTCTTAAAAATTTAAAACTATTACATAAACACACATTTTTCTTTTCACTTTAAACACGTTAAGTGATTTTTTTAAAACATAACTGTGTAGCAGATTAAAAAAAAAATGAAACATTTTATATACCGGAAAATTAATGCATTCTAACAAATGAATAGCATAATAAAATATTCTGCTTTCTATACAGGATAGTAAAGTCAGCTATTGGTAAACTAATTAAGGACATTTTCTTCCTACTAAAGTGTGACCACTGTAGCCTAGTGGTCATGGTCGCGGAGGACATAGTTTTCCCCGTGTTGTGGGTTGGAGCCCTTGATGCCGATAAAGGCCTTCCTTATAGCGAGGCTGATGCACATTAAATCTTGTCGAGGTTCCTAGACCTCCAGTTATCGTGGGGTTGAAGTTCGGAGAGAGAGGTGCAAGCTCAGGTGTCGTCCTCGTCACTTGACCGAGGTTCAAAATTACGAGGTCCGTCGCCAATAGCCCTCTGATGTCTCTCAGTGTTATTTAAACTTAATTAAATCGTAAATTCAATAAAGTGTATGATTTCGTTTTATGACGACTAGAGTAAATAATAATTTTACTGCATGGCATGTACAATAGCCATTCAAGGATAGTGAGGATATAGACGAGAACAAGTAATCCATTTTACTTTTGAAAGTTAACATCATGGTAGTTTATTGGTTACAGTTATTATTGATACGTTGCTAAATATAGTCCTAAGTTATGACCAGATTTTTTAACTCTGTGTGAGGAATATTATTTTAATTTTGTTAAAGTATAAATTTTTGGTTATTACAGTCTTTGATCTATGCTCGCTATCTATCCATTTATTCTGTATTAAATAATAATGAGATACGTATATTACATTTGCTTCTTGTTTGTATCAGCAGACTTTTTTTCTGTTATCATTGGATGGAAAAAGTGGTGATTTCAAATCTTCGGAAATAATTTAGTTTTTTGTTTCCTTCCCAAGAATTGGTAACATTTTCACATTGCGTGTTACATTGTGTATGAAACTACTACTACTCAAATATTTTTTCTTAGCTTTAACATCTTCCACCATAACTAATTTTTTTACAACTGCTCCAAATGATATAATTACATTTATTATATTATATATAAGCTTTACTATTAAGAAATGAATCATATAACGAACACGAATTGCATGATATTCACACAGAAGAGAGAGAGCAATATTCGTTATTATCGTGATACTAATACACTCCTGTGATGCGGGCCAATGGAATGGAAGTTTTTTTATTAATTACAAATGCAAGCTCCTTACGTGGTAATTAGAGGAAAATGTAATGTGATGTATTCAATTAATAGTATAAGACTTCTTATTGAAACTACATTTTTTAGCTTATATATGAATAAAACTAATCATTATTGAATCTATGTGCCTATTTTTTAGAATTCTAGTTCTTGGATAGTTATCAAAATCGTAATAGTTTACAAGTCCTGCCAATTAATTTTCGGATTGATATAAAACCTATAGTGTGGCGCCAAGCGTACTATGTTAATACTATAAACCATCCACAAAAATGATATCATATCGTTTGATAACTGCTTTTTGTTTTAAAACACATTTAGAAACGCGAATATATGTATGAAATTCATTTTAAAATGATGATTCGTCCCATTTACTAAATGGGTCCAAATCTAGAAATGTCAATCAAATTGATAAGTAAGCGTGACTCCTCGTTGGGCGTCCGTTGATGAAGTATTGAGCATTTGTATGCGATTTGTACGAATTCCAATATGCTGCCATTCAGTCAGTTTTATCATGTATTCATTCTCTGAATACAAATTAATTATTTTTATTTTGTGGCAAAGGCCGTAAGTTTAACTTCCTCCTCCTTTCTAACAAATTACTGGACTATCTTTTCCCTTTTGGCACTAGTTTCTTAGAAGTCATTTTTTTTTCTCTCCTTCGATCAAGATTGAAAAGTTTTCCAGATGATTTTAAGTGCATTACAATTGTGCTGCATTTTATTTTATGTTGTTATTTAGAACGAATAATTTAAGCATTATGTTTTCCTGTAGTGCGATCCAATTGTTCAAAATAATTCATCGATTATGAGCAACAGCTTAAGATTCCTGATGTAATCAATTTTTTTTTCGCGTCATTGGACGTATTAACCGTACTCTTATTTTATTTTTTATCGTTTGACGTTTAGTCATAAACCATCTGATGCACAAAAAACTGTCTATGCTCCAAGCCATTGTGTGGCGTGAGAGTTTGTAGAGGGAAGTGCCATCTCAGGTGTCCTCGTCGCTTGACGGTGGCTCAACATTACGAGGTCCCTCGCCAATAGCTTCGTATTATTTCTTCGCTCGACGTTAATAAACAATCAGTCAGTTTAGCCATGAAGCCATTGAAAGAAAGGAAGCCGCAAATCAAAAAAATATTTAGGGAACAACCCTATATTTATTAATTTTAAAATGTTAACCAGTTACACGTAGTATTGAAAAAAAAAGTTCTAAAGCATATTAATTTATGGAACACTCCCATGTGTTCCAATTTCCACCTATAATTAATTTATACGTTCATGACGTTAGACCCGGTCAATGAGTCCGGTTGCTGCTATATCAATCAGTTTTTCTTTCTCATTCCGAATCTATACAATAAGCATATTGTATTTTTTGTTTTCTGATTATTATAAAATAAATTTGAATTAGAATATGATCAAATTATAAGTTTGATATTTTAAAGAAAAGATTATTCTATTGGTATTAATTCCTTGAACTAATATTTTCTGCTCTGTTATGTTTCTAAGGGTTTTTTTCGGAATGGTTGCTTTTTAAAATCTTTTGATTAAATCCGTAAAGTGATGAAAACATGTTATAGTTACATTTTTGTTACATTTTATATTTTTTTTTATATCTTCATTTGTAAACAGAAGTTGTCGGAAATTTCAAAGTGTTTCCAGTGATATTTTTCAGCTGAACGAGTTGCTGTCGGATCTTTCTCTGAAAGAGTAGCGTTTTTGAAAATTACCGCCCATTTTGATTTCGTGAACAAAATGATAATCCTATAGAATTTCTACTTAAATCTAGAAAATTTTATCTATTTGCAAAAAAGTGCATGCGAAAAGAGCGAAAAATAATAAAGGTTTCTATCGAATTACATTTTCTCTCGGATTGTTAGAAATATTTTTACGTTTATTTTAATGATTCGTTTATAGGTTTTCGGGTCTTTAAAAATATTCTAAAACATTTTTAAAAATCGGAAAGAAAATGTGGTTTCTCAGAAATCGTTATTTTTTACTCTTTCGGATGCAATTTTTTGCATTCAAATAGATAAAATAGTAAAGATTTAAAGACGGTAGTAGCATTTCCATAGCTCCCTTCTACCCGCCATTTTGATTTCATCAGCTTAATGTTAATCCTATGGAATTTCGACTTTAATTCTCACATCTTTACTATTTGATCTATTTGAATGCAATAAAGTGCATCTGAAAG
>BMAW01059865.1:0-23477 GCA_019974015.1 Nephila pilipes | reverse complement strand
TTTTGTTAATGTATATCTGTACAAGTAATTTTGTTAATGTATATCTGAATACAGAATTATCTTCCATCAAGCATGTGTGCAGAATGTTTAAATGCACTTGCTATATTATCGAAAAAGAAATTGTTAAAAATTGTAATTTTTCTTAAGTAACTAATGTATCAGTAAGAAAAATCATGAATTAAATAAATATGCATTAGAAATATATGTTCCTGTTTGTATTTTTTTTCCATTGTACAAAATATTTAGGGACTCAAATGGTTTTCTTGCACCCATGCACCTTTACAAACAAAGCCTATTCTGGATAAATCTTTAAAATTATGCTTCATATACTTAATTTGATTGTCAAGATAAATCCTGTGTACAAAATGTTTAGCTTTTGGGACTGAAATTTAATTTTTCATTATCATATAATTCAATTTTACATCATTCACACAGTTATTTTGAAAATACTCCAGTTTATTAAATTAAAAATGAAGAGGAACTTAACAGAATATATATAGTAAGATTGTTTTTTAAAAATTACATTTATGAATGTACATATATACAAACTCTTTAGATTAGAAAATTCAAATTCATATTTTAGAACACATACCTATGCCAGAATGAAGTCTTCCTTCATGTTCCTCCTGACAATATTTCATCATAGTTATCATGTTTCTAGGATAAACTGTGGATAATTCTAAGAAACTCTGAAATATAATTTTAGATAAAAGCTTTAATATATATACCTGGGAAAATATAAAGTAGTGATTTTTTTAAAAAAAATTACACCAAAATAATAATGTACTTCAATTACAAAAAATTAAGCATCATATATTGATTGCATATTTAAAAAAATACTTACTATAATTATATTAAACAACTGAGACATGCTCAACTTCATACATTTTCCTTCTTTATTATAAATATTACTTTGAAGTAAAAAAAAACATTTAATTCAATGTAAATCATGACCTATTACCTAACCAATAAAAATATGTCAAGATAAATATTTTATAGCAGCACCAGAGAATTATCACTTTACGCGATGTGTTCTATTTCATCAGTATTATCAAACCAAAAACCTGGCATAAGCTACTTTAAACTAGAAAATACCTAGTGATCATGTATGATTAATATGAATGTAATTGATTAAGAATTGGATGTTGCTCATACTGTCTTTAGTACAGGTATGTAATTCCTTGTCATAGATTTCTTCAACATAACAAAAATTTTACATGCAACAGTAGTGGTTTTTAACTTCTTCCTACAGAATTCTTTCAGTTTTAAACAAAAAAATTTGACATAAAACTAAAATCACATTTTTCAGGACACTAAATGTACAGAGGGAAAGGTAGGGAGTTTCAAATTAAAAACAAATTTGTTACATCAAAAAGTTACCAAATACTAATTTAAATAGAAACTACATTTAAAAAATTTTAATGAAGAAAAAAATAAAGTTATTTAATTTATTTCGGAAAAAAATTGAATGTTTGAAATTTAATAGTCTTGATTTTTGTTCTTTTTTTAAACAATTTTCCAGGTTCCAGTTTAAAGTAAAATAAAGCAGAAAGGGAAAAAAAAATTTGCAGACATAAATACTTGAAAAGCTTTAAATATATTATACAGCTAGGATAATTTAGAGAAATCCTTATGGAATCTGTAACATCCTAGCATTCATAAAAGTAAAACAACTTTATAATTATTCACAACAGTTCTTTGAGTCAACAAACACAAAAAGTAAAAACACTTTACAGCAAACCCAAGACCATAACTGATCCCTCCAAGAAATACAGATCCTTAAAGTCCATGGAACCCAATTTGAAAACTCTTGTACAGACCGAAAAATTGAATAGTTGGAAAATATTTCAGTCAATACATCATTACTGTGTGTGTGTATATATATATCATACACACACACATATGAGGAATTCTTTGAGATCTTACATAAATAAAATTCAGGCTCTCAAGTATTAGTGCGGCAATTTTTCAATTTAAATTGTAAGTTAAACCAATTTCAATGCTTATAATCCAATGTTCACTTTATTTTTTCTTCCACCTTTTTTATTAAGTTTTCATTTTTTGCCCATTAATTATACAACAACATAAATGAAGAGAGAAAAATTCATGTACAATAGAATAACAATTTTTGTATTAACTATAAAGATATTTCCAATGAAAAAATAAGAAAAATGAAGAAAGTTATAATATATCATTGAAAGAAAATCAACAGAAAAAAAATGGAATATGCAAATATTTAATACAGAAAATAATTGATAAGAATATAACATGAAATTACACACTGATTTCAAATTAATCCATCGCTTCATATATTCAGGATATGGTAATCTTAAGCCTTTGTATTGTACTGGGAATCTGCAAAATATGTTCAAATTATTAATGCAGTTTAACATAACAACCATTAATTAGCATGACTAATCAAATCATAATTAAGTCAAATAAGAATTATGAGAAAAGTATCATGAAAACAGTAAAGGTACTCCTAATTATCGGTATAATGATATTTTAATTACAACACATTTTTTTTTATTTCTTTCAAAAACAATAATAAATAAATCTGTTATTTTTAATCAAAATTTTAGATACACTTCTATACTAAAATAATAAATAAAACAACAAAAGTCATAGGTTTTGGATGAAATACAGAACTTTCTTCCACGCTAAAAGACACTATAAGTACCATTCAGATTTACTTATGTGTTGGCCATATTTTTAATGCTTCTTTGGAAATTCAAATGGTAATGGGAAAAAAAGTTTTTTTAATCAAAATAATTTTTCACTTCATTTTTGAAAATATTTTTAATTCTATTATAATAATACAAATTAACCTAATAGTTAATGAGTGGGTTAAAAAATACTGGATTTTTAAAATATAACTTTTATTTTGATCAGTCAAAGACTTACACAGGAATATTTTAAACTAAAAAAGAAATGTCTGGTTCAAGGAATATAGTCGACACAATACATGAACATTTTAAAAATTCTACACAAATGCTTATTCTAAAGGTAAAAAAAGTGAGCAAATAATATTTAAGTAAATCAGTGAAAAATTTCACCTGAAATAATTGTTAAATATCAAACATTGCAATATCTGATATATGAATACAGTTTTTATCAGTGGAAAGATTATCAGGTATTTTGAGGAAACTAGACAAGTTAATTTTTCAGCACATGTAAAACAAACCAATTGAGTAAATGTGTCAGCTACAATATTGTAAGGTAGAATAAAATCAAGGTGAAAAGAAATTTAATTAATGTAATTGAAAGATTGAAATTTTGGCAGATATACATGATAAAATCATGAATTGTCTTTTATATCTATTTGAATTTTTGTATGGATTATATTACAGCAAAGTAATAGCACATTCATGTTTTTTAATAATGCATTCTTCAAATGTACAGGCTTATTCAAAATGATTCGATTTCAAAATTCTATATTTTCAAAGATAAATGCACAGAATGATAAGTAATACATGAATACAAAGGAAAACTATTGAAGTTTTACATTGTGAAAAATAGATGGTGCTCGTGTATTCTGCATGAAACTATTTCCCAAAAACCATTTTAGAAGCTTTCATGGAGCTACTTTGCAATTGGATTGGTCTCAGTGAACCAGATGACTTGATATTACACAACTGGCCACCTAAGTCAAATGATACGGCTCCATGAGATTTTTCCTTTGGGGATTTATGAAAAATAAAGTGTATGCGCCACCATTACCCACAGATTTATTTCAACTAAAACAATGGATTTCTGTTGCTGCACGATCAATTACCACTCACACTTTACAACATATTTGGCTGAATATTCATACTGAATTGACATTATACATGTAACTAAAGGAAGTTATATCAAACTCTTATAAAAAAACTTCTATATTTTCTCTTTGCATTCATGTATTACTTATCATTCTGTGTTTATTTATGAAAATATGGAATTTTGAAATCAAATGACTTATTTTGAATAATTGTGTATAATGTTCATCATCTAATATTAATATTAATGCTGATTATAAATAATCACAATCTTAAAAATTAATTACTTACAAATATTTCAAATCCCAATTACCGACTGTAACAATTGCAAAATTTGTTGAATTGCATAAAAGATTCTCTAAATGCAACCAACTCTGAAATTCCTAGAAAGAAAATTATGCACAGTAAATGAAATTCAGTTGTTTTTAAAATGAATTAATTTAAAATATCGAATACAGAAGAAAAAAATGAACAGTTTCAAAATATTCTATATAATTAATATAATAACTAATCATATAATAACAAACAATTTTTTAAAAGTAATATGAAGGTAAAAAAGTATATGCACAATAACTTTTTAATATGTGAAAGCTACAGAATGTGCGTGTAGGATAGATTTTTTAGAATTTGTTAAAACAGTATGCCTTTGGTGTTCGGTAGTATTGAAGAATATTAATAAAATGAATTTTCCATGCTTACTTAATATTTTGATCTAAAAAAATAAAATTTAAGAAAAGTTTGCGAACTTTTTTTTAAAAAAAAGTTTTACATTTGATTTAGATCTCAATAGATATTTCATTTATTATGACTTCTAAAATAGATAATAGTAATAAATTACTTAAACGTACAAAAACATGTTTTAGTGTTTTCACACATAAGCATTTGATGTTGAAAGTTGCATATTAATGAATTTAAAGTTATTCTAAAATAAAATCTATTCATTTAGAGAAATGTTTTGGAATTTAGATTTAAAATAATAATAATCGGGAGGATGGGAGGGGGAAATAGCAATTAATATAGTTAAAATAACTTTTAAAACTATATACTTCTTGAAAATGAATATGATAAAAATATCTTTCCTCTTTGTTAATAATAAATGACACTTTATTTATTGACTATACCATTTTTCTTCAAAATGTAAAATTTTAATTTATTTGAAAAAAATCACCACAAAAATAGTTCTCTCATTTTTGATGTTACAACCAAAACTTCATTCTAACATTAAATCAAAAGTTAAGTCATAAATACACTATATTAATTTACAACAAATTCTGTTATAATTTTTGTTTAAATTTAATATATGAGAAAGGATCCAGTAGAACACTTTTTCAACACATTTACTGTCATAAATCGACAGGGTCTTCTACTTGGACAGGGATGTCTAAGAAGTATATTACCTAATTTAAACATCCTGGGAAATCCCACTTAATTTTTAAAAACTAACTTGGCTCTTTCTGTGTGTTTAAATAATTTTTTAAGAGATTCAAATACAATTTCATCATTAGTTTGAATTGATAATAATACAGTAATTAATAATGTTGAAAATAATAATAAAGTACATGGAAAGTACAGTAAAATTATGTAAAGTCTGAAAAGGAAAGTTCAAAACAGAGAACTTTTTTTGAATGGAATGAATACAAAAATGATTGAAATACTAATAATTTTTGTTGTTGGAAATAATAATATAAAAATCCCACACACATACACACACATACATACAGTGAAAAACATTTAACAAGAAACTGAAATATGTTTTGTCATACAAAAATTTGTGGTAAACAATGATTGCAAAAAAATTACTCACCAATATTTTCAATGCCATCAAATTTTATTGATTCAATCTCTTGCTAAAATTTACATTTGAAAAAATCTATATATATATATATATATGTGTGTGTGCGTGTATGGAAATAGTGTGTAATAGTGTTTAGTGTTTACTGTGTAAATAGTGTGTAATTTACATACATACATTTTTCCTAATTATTTTACATAATTATTTAATAAAAACTATTGTAAACAATGTAATTATGCAATGGTTTCTTTTAAATAATTCGACATATCTAATAAGAAACATCCGAAAAATTTATTTTTAAGAAAAAAGTCTGATCCTCCTCTCCCCCTTCCTTTTCAGTGTTAAATTGCAGATAAATTTCTAAGATACTGCCCATCATTTTATTCATATCGTCATTTGAATGTCCATCAAAATAATTGCACATACTTTTCTTGATGGTCTTCATTTTAAGTTAAATAGAAGTATGTTTTCGTAGCATTTCTCCATCATTGTACACTTAATTTATTTAAAATACAAAAAACCTATTTTTCCCATTTTGACACAAAATTCACAGAAAACTTTTTGCATTAGATAATTTTTTTGTGTTAAAAGAAGAAATGTATAAAAATATATAGAATTTTGTCAATATAGTAATATTTTTTTCATGTTAACTGATTTTTTTATGTTACACATTTTTGTGTTTAATGTTATTCACTGTGTATATATACAAATGCACAAAGCATTACAGTGCATCTGAAATAAAGACTATTCAGGATGCAAAAGTACACTTCCTCTATAAAAATATTAATTGTATCTTTTAAAGTGCCTTAACATAAAATCACGACATTCATGCAAATTGCATGCAATTGTGCAAGACTTTTATTGTGTTTTAAGACCCTAATATAATATACAAGACATAAAATTTCTAGATTTCTCGAAAATTAAAACAGAAGTATACATATTGAAACTGAATTTTATACATAAAGAGAATTTTGTTGAAAATATAGCTTTAAATTTACATTAGGTAAAAAAAAAAATACTTACCTCTATCACTTCTTCAAATACAGGATATTCATTAACAACATCTTGTGTAATACCTGTTAACTGAAAATTCATTAATTTAATAAGGAGTGATAAAAAAATCTAATGTTAATAAGATAAAAGTCACACTACAAAATTTATAAATAGGCATCCAAATTGTTTGAATGATAACTATAATCATGGAATTGAAATGTTTTAAAATGCATAAAAGGAAATAAATAAGCTTCGAGAAATCATTTCATAACTCATACTAAACTAATATTGTATCATAACAAACATGCTACTAATTGTTAATTGCATTTTTTGAATAGGAAGATAAGTGGTACAAGCAGTCAAAAAAAAATTGCTATGAAACATATTTATTGCTAAAATTGTAATGCTTCATTAAGTGCATTTTGATGCTTAAAAGTGTATCACACACAAAGAGATATTTAGGTACATAATAATTGTTTCATAAAGTCAGAGCATATATAACTTTACTTGGATATGCACAAATCATTTTTAAAAACACTTTCAATAATTATTTTCTGTATAAAATGATTAATAATTTCATCACAGAAAAAGAAAAACTTAAAACTTTTAAATGGAAATGGAACAAGAAAGCATTATAAAAATTTATATGCTGTAATATTTAATATCTGTTTACAACAAATACGTAAATATTGAAAAAAGTATATATATATATATATGATAAAACAAATAATGGGACTTACCTGTGTGCAAAACTTTGTTAATTCTGGATGAATAACAGGTTTAACATATGAATGAAATATTGATTCTATTTCAAATGATACACCACTCACTTTTAAAACAGGAAATTCTATTACTTCCTATGTGAGAATAAAATAATGATTTGATTAATTTCCTTTCTTACTATGAACATTAACTAACAAATTATGCAAATTTATTACAAAATAAAGAGCTGCATACATAAAAAAAAAAAAAAGAAAAAAAAAATTATTTATCTATATAAAATAGCATCAGGTATTTTATTCTGAAATCTAGATGTTGTTCTAAGTTAAAATAACTGAATGCTATAAAATATGTTTTGAAGAAAAAATTTGTTTCCAAATAGAAGTATGTGAAAGCTTCATATGAAAATGAAATCAAGCTAAGTTTTTTTGATGTTCCATAAAATTTGTAAAACATGTTTTAATTAATGTTTTTAACTCCCAATGTCAGTTTGGAAACACTGCAATGTATCCAGAGCAGGATTCAAAAAATTCAAATCTTTGATTATCATGAACGAGCCGAGCTCACACATTTGAATAGCATATCATAGTGTGCACAGACGAGCTCAACTCACAAGGAAGATTCCTACCACAATGGTTGCAACTGAGTTCTACTTAGTAAATGAAATATTTCCCAATACGTGATGACAAGTGTAGCATGTTCCTCAATATTGTCCAACATAGTTTGCAATACAAACAATACCTACTTACAAAATTTATCAGTATGATGGCATACAGATAACAGTACATGTATTGTGAAACTGTTAACAAAATGTAAGAAAATGTCTCTAATATAGTAATTTTTGTGTGTATTTTGGTAAGAATTCTGAATTGCCTCAAAAGAGAAACTGATAAATTCAAAGATTAACATTTTTGAAAATTATTTTAATATTTTATCAAGTTTTCAACCTGATCAGAAGTTTGGTAATAGTTTTTGAAGCTCTGAAGAGGAATCAGGTGATGGCGATTTCACCAGTGTGATACAATGGTTTAACACTAATGCAAGTTCTGAAGCTGCAACCAACAAACATTTCAAAATAAAAGATGTAGATTCCATTATGAACATTTTAAGATTGTCACTTCATCCCTTTCACAATTACATTCCTTCGACAACAACAACAACAAAAACAAGTAGAAGATAAATGGTTTGTTGCAAGAAATTTGAGAGAAGTCAAAAAAGAATTTGCCATGAAACATATTTATTCCAAAGACCGTAATGCTTGATTATGTGCTTTCGATGTTTTAAAGTGTAACACACACACAAAGAGATATTTAGGTACATAATTATTGTTTCATAAAGTTTAAAATAGCATGTATTTATTTAGGTATTTTAATACAACAATTTACAAACAAATATTTGTAAATTTATCATTTATGGAATTGTTTAAAAGTGTTAGTAATAATTGTTGTGTGTTTTAAATTAATGCAATGTAATAAATTCTTTAAAGACTTGTTAAGGCAGGCGAGCAATCTGCTGTACTCTCAAGAGAGGAAGACATTTTCAAAAGCAAATAAGAGGAAAATTGCCACCACTTCCTGGGACCGAATGTGTTAGAACACGAGTATAAATATTAATAATAGTAATACCTGAGGTACAAGAGTTTTTGGTGAATCACAGGTTGCTTCGAAATCCAGAACTAAAAAATAATCAAATTTTTGCTTGTTGAATTTTCCTGATCTCGGTGGCAGTTTTACAAATGACGGTGTTTGGTTCATTTGCTCTGATATTGATTCTGCAACATCGGAATAAGTTCCGCTACAAGTTATTTTAAACATTGTTTGTTTTGAAACAGACGGAAGTCCATAATATCGGATAACTTTGTGCAAAAAATTCATATTTATAGATTGTATAAAACAAAGGTTTACATATAAATATATATTTAAATATAAAATAATCTATCGCAATCAACAATAAGATGAGCAAGAGCACATTTTAATTTGTTTTCATTTTTTTAAGGAAGACGGTTACAGTTAAGGTCAAGAGGCCAATATTTATAATTTGGTTAGATATATAGTTGCCTTTTCAATTTAATTTCCTGGTGATATTAGATTTTTTTTTTAAAAAAAAAAAAACTTCCTTGTATTCTCAAAAATAGAACAGTAACGGCAAAGGATTTACTACAATATAGACATTATTCAAGTCGTGACCTCACAATGGTTGTCAATTTTGTCTAGCGTTTAGGCACAAGAGAGAGGGAAGCTCATAACTAGAAAAAAGGGCCTCAGCAAGCTATTTACTTAGGCTGACCAAACAACACAAAAAAATTATGCGCCTTAACCTGTCAAGAACGTTTGGGAGGAACCGAAAAAAATTCTACCAAACCAAAATGATGCCACAAAAAACTCAAACACAACCAACACAAATCTCTCAAATCAATCTACCATTTTGCTCCAAATGTCCCAAATGATGGAACAGATGAACAATATGTTCAAAATGTTTCAAAACCAAATGCTAGTAAACAATAATGGGTAAAGTAAACAACAGCCAAAGAAATCTAAGAATTTTTAGCTGGAGCGCTAACGGTGTTAAGGGAAGACTCGACGAGCTTAAAAACTCGGTTGCTGAGCATGATACCGATATTATCGGGATCCAGGAAACTCACCTCAGACCTTCTGACACCAATAAAATAGTTAATTACACATGCTATAGGAACGATACACTAACGCACAGGGAAGGGGGCACAGATCTCTTTGTAAAAAATTCACTGAAACATTACCCAATAGATAGAACTTGCAATACACTTGAAAATTCAGCCATCCTTTTGTGCTTAAACGGCAATTGCAATATTACCATAGCCAGCATCTACCGACCTTCACATGGCGCCATTAATACCATGGAGTTAGACACCTTTTTCTTAAGCAACAACAAAGCCATTCTCTTTGGGGACTTTAATGCAAAACACCCTTTTTGGAACGTTGGACCATTCAACAGAAATGGAAAAATTCTTTAAGACTGGGCAGCAAACAATTGCATAGAAATAATGCACCTATTGCTCCTACTCATTTTACTACTAATAACCTAGTCAATTCAGTCCTCGATATAGCGTTTGCTAAAAATATAGCACTTGACAATATCGAATCAGTAAATGAACTTAGCAGTGACCATAACCCAATAATTATTGATCTACTTTTTAATCATACCCTCTCTCTTCTACTCAGAGCTATGAAATCAACTAATTGGATCAAGTTTCAAGACGATATTTTTCATAACATTAATGGAAATCCAACAATCAATGCAAATGAAATTGACGATGCAATCCTTAAATTTAATAGCATTATCAACCAGGCGATCACTGCAGCACACAAGTGTCACCAAAACTATTAATACCCCCATCTTAGACTCCCTCCTGATATTAGAGAACTTATTAAAACTAAAAATAGATTCCGCTCCAGATTTCAGTCTACCAGGGAGATCCAACTTTCAAGCCAGAAACTAATGTCCTTCAAAGGCAAATTAAGATCCTAATAAATAGCCATAAAAATAAAACCTGGAAAAATCCATTAAAACAAACTGAACCCCCAAGACAACTCCCTGTACAATAGTCAAAAAAACCCATCGAAATCCCTTCATTACATGGTCCACATGGAATAGTTTATACAGATAAAGAAAAGGCTGAGATCCTGAAAAACATAATAAAAGACACCTTCACCGAAAATGTACAAACATATGAAGATGCAACAATTGAATTAGTTGAAAAAACTGTAACAATTTTTTTCTCAACAATCAAAACTGGACCCTCTACCACCTCTCACCAGCCCAAAGGAAATCATAAACATAATTAAAAAACTACCAAATAAAAAAGCCTCTGGACCGGACTCTATTCCCAACTATGCACTTAGTTAAACTTCTCCCCCTTAACGCAGTAACTCACCTAGCAAAAATATTCAATAAATGTCTTATTTATAATCGCTTTACCACTTGCTGGAAATCGGCAAATGTGATAGTGCTCCCCAAATCAAATCAAAACCATAAATTCTCCCAGAGTTACAGACCAATTAGTCTGCTCTGCAACACTGCAAAGTATTCGAAAGAATTATATTAAATAGAATTAAAAATCACATTTCAATCACAAACTGTATCCCCCTGAAGCAATGCAGTTTCAGGGAGAGACACTGCACAACACATCAACTCATCAGAGTTACCAACATTATCAACGAAGGGTTTGTTCTAAAACGTCATACCATTGGAGTCCTCTTCGACGTAAGCAGAGCCTTTGACAAAATGTGGCATGACAGACTTATTTACAAATTAATAAAACTAAATTTTCCAAACTACATCATCAAAATAATTTATAAATTTTTAAAAAATAGATCATTCAATGTCAGAATAAACAAATATCACTTTATCCTGGGCCGAATTCCTGGGGGCACGCCCCAAGTTGGGGTCCTGTCGCTCCATTTGTGCAATTTGTACACACATGACTTCTGCCACTTGCCTCTTTGTGGTGTTAGCCCAGGGCTACAACTTCAAACTCACACTAAAAACAAGGCAACACTATCTGCAAACCCTGGAGGGCTTACACACTAGAGCAGGGGGGGCGAACCTTTATGTATCAACGTGCCATTTTTTCTTAAAAAATGTTTAATGAGGTCATAGATGTGCAATCAAATAATTTTGACTTCGTGATTATTGGTAAAATAATAATACTAAGTACTATCAACTCAAAACACTTTAATTACTACAAAAAATACATTTTGCAATGTCTCAGTTATACGCGTAATTCAAATTACAGTAACAATAGTGTGACTTCTGTTGTTGCAGATTAAATGACAAATAACTTATATTAGGGTTGTAATTAATATGTTACTTTTAGCAGAATGCACGCTGAACTGGAATCATCCATCAAACGATATCTAAGTGAGTCTTTAATGTTATTCATCTCTGAAAATAATGACTCACAGGCATAGGTAGATGAAAATATGGTTAAAATAGCACGAACCAACTTCTTCAAACAGTTAAATGTATCTGGTAACGAATTCCATGCTTCCAAAAAAAATTTATTGGCATTTTCACTTATATTGTTTGTCAATCTTTCTGTTTCAATTAATTCCAATTCTTTCCTTGTTTCAATAAATTTTTGAAACCATATTGAACTAGAACTAGGCTGCCTTTCAAATTCTTCAATTTCCAACCAATCGAATTGGAACAAGTTCAGTTTGTCAAATGAAGTCACATTAGGGTACATAATAAACTTGAGTGTTTCCGATAATTCTTTGAAATGAGGAAATCTCGCTGAAAATTCATTGATTGAAGAATCAATTACAGAATTAAATTTTTCAGTGACTGTTTCTTCGCTTGGTTCCACATGTATATCTAAATCTTTGATATTTTTTTTCAAGATTGGAAAATACTTGCAGTTTCTTGTAATAATATCGTTCCTGAAAACATGCAGTTTAGCATCAAAAGCGGGAATGAGATCTATCATGACGATAAATGTTTTATTTGTGCCTTGAAGCTTCACTTTCAATTCATTGAAATGTGGGTATATGTTTGTAAAAAACATCAATTTCGAAAGCCACATAATATCCAACAACTAAGGGTATTGTTCAATTCCCCCCTCAGTTTGCTGAAACCGTCTGAATTCTTCCAAGCAATCAACGTGAAGTACGTTCCCACGGCTCAACCAGCGAACATTATAATATATCAGTAAGCCATTATACACCGAGGTGACTTCATTTAACGAAGCTTCAAACTTTCGCTTATTTAAGGCCTGCGACGAAATGAGATTGACTGTTTTTGTGACTACTGTCATTACATTATCAAGAGATGTTAAACCACTCTTAGCACACAAGGCTTGTTGGTGAATGATGCAGGGGAATTCAAGAATCGAATGTCCTACCTCTGTTTGAAATAAACTTAAGAAACCATTTTTTTGCCCACCATACTTGAAGCACTATTAGTTGTTACTGAAACAATTTTTTTCAAATCAATATCTTTCTCAGAAAGCGAATTTTTAATTTGCAAATATCTGTGCCATTTGTTCTTGTTAGCAACGATGTTATCGCAATTAATTCTTCCTTAACGACGTTTCCTACGCAATATCGAGCAAAAACAGCTAAACATGCACATTTAGTGACGTCAGTGCTTTCATCAAGACATAGTGATATAAAAAGAGCTGAGTTAATGTCAATTATTTGTTGATCTGCTACATTTCCAGACAGTTTTAAGATTCTCTCTTTAATTGTGTTTCAAGATAGAGGAGTATCTTTGATGCGCTGAATTATCTTTATTATTAAAATCATCAAAAAGTGAGAGTGCGCATGCTAACCAGGCGTCCTTCAAAAACTCTCCCTCTTGAAAAGGTTTACAATGCCGAGGAATGACATTCGAAGCCGAGTAACTTGCCGCGCTCGTCTGACATTTTTTGACAACATATTTAGTCATAGACGTCGACTGTTTATTTCTGTCATTCATAGCTCTTGCAATTAATCCCTTTTGCTCTGGTTCACTTTTTTGACTAACAAAATTGTGATTTGTTTCAAAATGCCGTTTAACAGAGGATGTTCTACATATCACTGTTCCAGAACATAAAGCACATACCGCTTTGTCGCCTTTACTAATCATTTCATATTTCTCAGTCCACCATGTTTGAAATTCTCTGATACACTTACTATCTTGTCCCCCCCCCTTTTTTTTTGTTGAACTAGCCATACTAAATAACAGTTAAAAATCGTAAATATGACACAAATAAACTTTAAAATACAGTTGTTTCAACGTAATTGATTATATTGATTATTATACTATGTGTCATTAGCATTTGTAGTCCACGATGTAACTACAATAACAAAAGAGCGCGCTTCCTGCCCGCCGACCCGCACTCGAACACTCCGAGTCATGAAACTTGATGTGTGAGGGCGCCAGGGTTCCGGCGTCAGACTGGGAGAAAGAACATTTTTTTTTTTTGTTTCTGTTGGGAGTGTAGTCGAAAGTTTTGCAATAGAATAAGGGTTATAACGAAAGTTTTGTAAGAGAATGTAAATTCTGATTAGTATTATGCGTGTGAATGATTTATTAAAATGTGAAAAAGACATTCATCTCGTCATTTCGAAGTTTTCATTTGTTTCGTCGATAAGATTGAAATAGTGAAATACTCCGTAGTGTGGGATCACTCTCGCTCGTCCGTAATTTGCTTCATAGTAAACTTTGTGATCGGTGGCGTGCCCAAAATATACTGACGCGTGCTATTGGTTCGCCATTCCTGCACTAGAGAATAGCTATATATGTTGACAATTCACTAGCAATACTCTTCCACAAAGGAAGACAAGTCCCCACATTCCACCTACACCTCTTCGATGAAGAAATCAGCTGAGTATTGGCTGTTTAACATCCAAATCTGCACATTGATCAAAAATTGACTTATTCCAAATAACATAAAACACTTAAGAGATAAATTCTGGAATAAGACCTCTCTCTCTCTCTCTTTTCCTCTGCATTTCTCTTATTGGCAGACACTCACCACTTTCACTCAAAAATAAAGTCCTACTCTATAGGCAGATTTTACGCTCAGTTATTAACTACGTCTCTCCTGTTTGGGGGGCGGCAGCCCCGACCCACCTGAAACACACACAAACATTACAAAACAAAATACTTAGAATCATGACAAACGCTCCATGGTACATCAGAAATTCCGTAATACACAATCACCTGCAAATTGAACTCATTGATAATTTTATCGCCAAGCTTTCGAGAAATATATTCATATCCATTGAAAATCATGTAAATCCCCTGATCGAAGTTCAAACCCAATTCACGGATATAAATAATAAGCAAAACTTTGCATACAAAACCACCAAATGGCTTAACCCAATTAAATCTCCGTAATACCACCCGACAATAACTTCAAATCTTCATTGACATTGATCTTTACAAACGGACAAAATAGCACCTCTCTCCACCCCGAAGAAGAAGCGGGAATGGTTGCAGCAATTGCTGCAAATAGTCTTGCCGTTTACCTCCCCCCAACCTAATTACTTAATCATAATAGCCTATTTAACTTTAAAAAATTTTCTAATTGTTCTTTAAAACTTTTCATAAATACTGAGCAGAAGCGGCAATCTAATTTAATAGAAAAACCTGGCGTTGGAAGTTTATGCATTCTGTAAGATGACATCGAATATAGGTTTCCTATGAGTTGATGAGAATGGGAAATAAAATTGACAAAGAGGAACTTTCCCATGTTCCAAATTCTTAGAAAACTGTGATTATATATCATATCAAAAAATGTGGTAAAAATTTCTGTCTACTAGAGACCTATCGAACCATCTCTTTTTTTTCCAGCACTGAGCAAAATCACTGAGTACATTATTCTTAACAATGTCTAGCGTTTCCTCAATGAAAATAACATTTCTAAACCATATCAATATGGATATAAAAACAACTCTCTGCCTACCACTCCCTAATCAGATTAGTGGCCATGGTGGGTCGCCTATTGAACATGGTAGTGGATTCACTCCTGGCTGATTTCATCGAATCGTGGGCTTTAGCCTTTAGGCCACTAAAGACCCTTTCGTGCAGCCGGGATTGATGCACATTAAATCTATCGTGACTTAAAGCTCTTCGGTTGGATAGGTAGTTAGCAGAGAGTAGTGCCAGCTCATGTATCGTCCTCGTCCCTTGACCAAGGTTCAAAATGACGAGACCCTTAAATAGTCTTCGTATTGCTTCCAGTGACACGTTGACAAAACCAACCAACCAATCCCTACTCAGATTAAACGAATTAATTACAACTGGCTTTCAAAAAAAAGAATAACGACAAGTGATATCCTCTTGCATATTACAAAAGTCTTCGACACAGTTTGGATATTAGATTAATTTTTAAGTTAATAAAATAATCTTTTCCTTCAAATTTAAACAACTCTTGGCATCATATTAGTATTTTACAAATCGAAAATTTCATGTTGAAGTTGACCCCTCTCTCTCCGCTCCTAAGCCAATCAGTGCAGGAATTTCACATCCCTTGATTGGTCCCTGACTTTTCTGTGAATTCTTAAAAAACCATTCCCCAACGCTAACATATTGTGTTTAATTAGGCGGATTGATCGACTGGTTTATTTACGTCGCACTAGAAGCAACGCAATGGCTATTGGCAGAATGCCCAAGGCGACTCACCCAAAATGTTTAGAGCTACTAACTGGTTCCCCCGGTGACAATTATTCCTACACTCAGTATTAATAATAATTTTATTTTACAACAATAAAATGTAAGAGAAAACAGTATAGTTATGTTAGACACAAGGAACATAAGGTACAACACAATTTTGAAATTCAAAAGTAAATACAAGTTTACAGAGTGTGACGTCGTAGTTCTTATACTTCCCATTTTCAATGTTTCTTTCTTTGTTTTATTTATTTATTTTTAAAAGGATATCAGTTTGTAATCGTCATAAAAGCATATCGAATTGGGGGACACTCTTCCTTCTAACAACGGATGCTGACACTATGACACTCGCACACAATCAGTCAGTCAGACGACGTTTGGCCACAGCGTTGGTAAAAGGTATGCACACAAAAAGGAAAAGGACACCTATGTACCGCAATAGTCTTGAAACAATAAATCTGGAAATCCTGCAAGGGGACAGAAACAACATCAAGAATATTTTCCGTATTTTGGGTATTGGAAAACAAATCATATCAATCCCCAGATTGATACATTATACAGATCTTCCTTGTGAGATCTATACGGCGGAATTTGGATTCCAAAATAAAAACTTACTAACTCATATAATAAAAGGATAATTTGAGGAAATAATGAATCACAAATTCAGAGATTTTTTTCCTAATAGCTACGGACGCATCAAAAAATCAGCATATGACATCAATAGCATGTGTCACGAAAAATGCATCTTTCGCTTAACAGAGTAAATCATATCAATTCGATTTTTACAGTTGAAGCACTTGCTATATGCCAAGCTCTAGAGGATTTAACTGAATCTAAAGAAAATCTGCTAATTCTCTCAGATAGCCAATCTGTGCTATCAGCCTTAAAAAATTACAATATAAAATCCCCAAAAGTCATTCATAGACTAGCCAGTAAAATCTCCAATCAATCACAATTTAGAACTCAGACGATTCTCCTTTGGATTCCGGGACATTCGAAATTTTTTTGGAATGAACATGCGGAACAAAATCGGTAACGGAATCTAATGAGTACCTTGACTGGATTGTCCCAGAAGACATCAATAATGAAATTTTTCACGTCAAAATGAAAAGAACTAATGAAAACTATTACTCAAGCAAATATTTTGAAATCTTAGGAAACATCCCCACCATTGCCATAATATCTAAATGCACAAAAAATAGAAGAGAGGAATTACTAAGCACTCGAATCACCAGCAAAATGATTATAAGTCCATGGCTTTTGCATAAATTCAATTTAAATGATAACGCACAATGTAGAGCATGTAATCATACCAACGATTTAGAACATATTTTTTTGACCTGCAATAATTGCGCCACTCAAAGAAATCTTCTCTGGAATATTCTCAAGATAGACCCACAGCAAATTTCAAAGAATTTTTGGAGAGAGCCGTTGCTAATAAACAAGTTTTCAGAGCATTCTTGCAAAAGATGAAATATTTTGATATTTATTGAATAAAAAGAATCTATGAAAAAGGGGATGATAGCCATTGTTGCTTCATATCCCACGAAACAAATCAATCAATCAATCAAAAGGAAAAGGAAATCTTCAGAAAAGAAATCGAAGACTGAAACAATTATGAATGTTGTTAAATAATTTTTAGGTCCGTAAGAATACGGAATTTAAGCTTAAAATACAAACTAGGGTTTACACACATTAACTTCAGCCAAGTAGGTTTTGCTTCAACAACAGGTAATTTAAATTGAAACTTTTGGTAAAAAGGTCAGAGAGAAAAAGTAGTGGTCAGCATCTCCAACAGAGTCACCATAAGAGCATAAATTTGTATTTTTCAAATTAAAACGATTTAAATAACAAACGAAGGGACCATGACTACTTAAAAAGTGAGTAATAAAACCTAAATTAGAATAAAAGTTCAAATGTGGCCTTGGAATATATGACTGAACCCGACTACTGGTATTACTAATTGACCACCAAAGCTCCCAGCCCAAAAGAAGCTTATTTTTTGAACACTTAAGAAAATGAGATCGAGAGGCAAGGGGATTAATTCCCTCATCATCAGTGACAGCGAATTTTGCAAATGAATTTCAAGTTTTGTTGTAGTTATCTCCGGCATAGGATCAAACCCAGTATAAGCTGTAAATATCAGAATAATTTGCTATTTCTTATTTAATGATATTAATAAGGGCGATTTTATACTCTGCCAACCAATATTTTTGATAGATTATTGGAATAAGTATTAACTTCGAAGTTATGAGAGACGGTCCTTAAACCAGAAAATCTGATTGCCGAAAGCTCGGTCTGGAAAACTGAGTTATAAGTGTTCATATTAAACATGGGAAACCTATTTAGGACACTTCAGTGGAAGATACACACGGCGGACCTAGTTTCGGTCGCAATTTTTGATCCGTAGTTTGGGGTATTGCCGTCGGACCTCGTAATTTCGAGCCGCGGTCAAGGGACCAGGACGACGTTCGAGCTGGGACTTCACTTTCAATACCTCGCCAAAGGGAGGACACTAAGCTTCGAACAATTTAATGTGCATCAGCCCCGGCTACACGGTAGGTCTTCAGTGGCATCAAAGCTCGAACACATTACTCAACGAAAACCACCGACCACGAGTCTATGAACATGGCGAGTAGGCTACCGTAGTTAACTTCTACCTTTATGCCTTTTTCTTAAATGTGATTAAAAACACATAGTAATATGCAGTTGTACCTTTTGTCACCATATGTTCTTTTCATCCAATCTGAGTAAAATACCCTTCACAGATGGAACCCGATCACCATTTAATCGCCATTGTCAACTACTATTTTGTGTTCGCTGATGACACAGCAGTCCTCGTGCACTACAAAACTCCCAAAACTGTTTGCCAAGCTCTCACAATATACCTCGAAGAATTTGAATCCTGGTTTAACACTTAAAAATTAAAGTTAATGTAGATAAGTTCAATGCAGTGCAAATCTTTCATAAATGAAAAATTCCTCCTCCAGTTAAATTCTTTAAAATTGGTATCTCGTATATTCAGAAAACAAAATATCTCAATTTGATTTTTGATGAACATTAAACTTAGAAACAGCACTTTTTACATACGCAAGACAAGTTCCAAGTTGTTCAACTTATAATTTACCCTTTCATAAAACAAAACTTTGAAAGGAATCTAAATCTCAAAGTATTTCTCTACATTGTCATACTTCGATACATATTAAATTATAGATACCCAGTTTTCAGATTCTAACATTAACATTATTAAATATTCTCAAAATGGCACCAAATAAGAATGATATAGATTCTAAATGGTACATGAGCAAAAGAAATTTATAAAGCCCCCTTTCTGGAAAATATTAACAACATTAATCTACAGTCCCTTGAAAAATACGACGTAACCTTTATTGTCAAAATGCCTAGAAAAATTCTCTCTGATTCTCACGCAGACCTTTATAACATTTTCTTTGCATTACTTCTGTTATTAACTTTTCCATTCCTGTCATATTCTTTATCCCTATCTTTAAGATTAAATTTGTCTCCATCCAAAATTTAAACTGGCTCCGTATTAAATCATAACAAACCGTTTTTCCCTCACTAGTCAAAGGTTACAAACTCCAACTTTCCTTTTTATCTCTGTTTTTCCCATGAAGCATCGCCCAACCTGTTTCGTGCCTAATAAATCTGGTTGTACCATTTTTTACCCACAAAAATTCCCCTTATTTTTTGCAATCATAGCTATAATGTCAATTTCAAATCCTCTGTCATTTGTTATCACAGAATCTCTCTATACATAAGCTAGTAATTCACTTCTCGAACCGGGTGCTCGAGCTCACCATCAAAGGCAGGGGAATTTCTTTGTTCTTAAAATACCATTTTTCTTTTGTTATCATCCTAAGAGTGGAGTTTGGGGAATTTACAAAGAGTAGAATATTTGAAGTTGCCACAATGGCGGTGTACAGAAGCAATTTGTTTTCAAGATTCATTTCAGAATTCAGGCAAATTAGAAGGTAAATTTTACATATTTCAGGAATTCCTCTCTTGCGTATGCTAGGTGTCATTTCTAAGTGAGTATTTTATAAAGTATGTCACCTAAATATTTTTTAGATTAAGACGATGGGATTTGAGTGTTATAAAAAGTGAGGGAGGTAAGCATATTTCTTCTTTCTCTCTCTTTGTAAAGAGAATTGCAAATAATTTATCAACGTTGATCTGAATTCCTCTTCATTGTGAGATTAAGATTGTTGTTTAGAGCAAAAGTGACTTATTTTTTAGAGTTTCTGAATTTCTTGAACATCGCTGTGTGGTCTGCATACATTTTTATTATGGTTAAACTATACTGTGGGATGTCGTTAAGGAAAATATTGTATAAAATACTTTCTTGAGCGCAATATTCATTCCTGTTGAAATTTCACAGGGTTAGGTGAGCGCATTGTTTATTTTAGTTTGAAACTCTCTATTTCTCTGAGAGATATGAATGAATCAGGTGTGTCAGAAGAGTGGGGCGTGAGTGAATGATTGATTTGTTTGTGAGGCCGCTCAATCCAAGTGCGATCAAATGTTTTTTTGAATATCAAGAAAGACTGCGCCTATTGCTCTTTAGTTTTCGAATCTTGAGAGGATATTCTCTGTTAGTTTGAGAAGAGGTGAGTAGTTGATAATTTTTTGTGAAGCAATTTCAATTATATATAGGGATTTAAAAGTTGTTTTCGTAGATAAAGTGTTTTAGTCTATTTAATATGGCAGAAACTGCGAGTTTGCCAAGTGAAAAGAGTAAGGGTATTAGACGATTGTTGTCATGTAGACAGGGAGTCTTTCTCGGCTAAGAATAAGAAAAATAATATCTGTTTTCCAATTTTGAGGGAATTATTCCTTTTAAGAATCAAGTTTAGGATGTAGATGAGTTGGAAGATTAGTAATGGGGTGGAAGGATTTTAAGCATCTTATTCGTGATTTCGTCCTTGCCTTTTTTAAGGTTCACAAACTTTTAATGCCAATTTTTTGTATGTATACTTTGATTTCATTAGGCCCCGCTGGTTTGATGGAGGGTGGAATGGGAGTGGGGATACCGAAAAGATTTCGAAGAGTGTCGCGAATTACTGTGTTTATGTTTGAATTGTAATTTACTGATTTGGTGTTTTCTTCAAAGTTTTTGTTCAAGTATGGTGGCCAGCAGATTTGATGTTTGAATGTCAATTTCAGCTGCGCTTGCATTGCTATTTGGAGGAAGGCGTTACATCCTTTCTTGAAGGATTTTAGAGTGTTTCCATAGGGAACTACCTTCAGTGTTTAATATTTTAATTTTTGCATCTAATTGTCTTGGGTAAATTTAAGGAGACGCCCAGGGTAGCGTGGCTATCCTGCTTTCGTTATTGCAAGCCACAGGCCCTCAACCTGGAGTTATGGTCTGGGGTGCCATTTCCCTTGATAATCGGACCCCTTTGGTCATCATTAGAGGCACACTTACAGCACAGCGGTACGTCGACGACATTCTGAGATCTGTTTTTGTTACCGTTCCTTTTGCAGTACCCTGGCCTTATTTTTCAGCAAGATAATGCCAAACCAAATACCTCACGTGTTGCTATGAACTGTCTTACAGCTTGTCAAACACTTCCTTGGCCAGCCAGATCTCTGTCCAATCGAGCGTGTCTGGGATATGACGGGAAAGTGACTGCATCTTCCAGGTAATGTTGATGACCTAGCCCGACAAATGGAGCAAATTTGGCAAGAAACACCGCAGGAGGCCATCAGGGAGCTTTATCGCTCTATGCCACGTCGTGTGGTAGCTTGCATCAAGGTAAGAAGTGGGTCAACACCTTATTGAGCTCGTCACTTTGTAACTATGTAATTCTAAATAAATTTTAATCATTTTCTATTCCGTACATAATTATTATCTTATCTGCCAATTTTTGTCTCCATTGGACAACTCCTTCTTGGTGCGTCGTTTTTTTTTTTTTTTTTTGTTATAGAGCATATCTTTCTCTCTCTCTGTGTGTTAAGAATTTAAAGATTGGTTCTAACACTAATATAACATTCCTAATGCATGCTGTAATAAAACTGCTAATTTTTTTTTAAAAATCATCTTTCATTTAATAATGTGTTTATTTTTATATCATAAAATAATTCTGTCTATTTTGAAAAACTTAAGATCAGTTACTTTAACTCTTTGACGAATCATTATAATGTTTTATTTTTCGGATTTTAAAACTGAACTCTTTGACAGAAAAATTTTCGAATCGTTTTTAAAAGAAATCTTCCATATAATGTAAGGACTTTAATGTCCAGTTAGATTCGTTGTGGAACAGTCCCCATCATTATACATGATACACTCTTTGCTAACTTAGTAGATACAAGAAACGTTTTTCATGTTGAAAAATTATTCTGTACATTCTATTTGAATACATTTGAAAAAGAAGGTTACTGATATATAACTAGAGCAATGACGAATTTAAAGAATTATTATAGACACAATTATGAATTCGTTATATGAAATACTAGAACTTTCGTATAAACATATTTCAACAAAGCCAATGAAACTTATTGGCTTAGGAAAAGTTACTGATCTAAAAACATTGCTAATTTCTTCAAATTTAAACTGTAATGTAATGAAATAAATAATACATTTGAGATATTTCTTTGTAAATTTACTTTATTCTAAGCATTTTAAAAACAATTATGCTTTGTGAACAAACGCATTTTTTATATGTTTTATTATTCCTACAAAGTCCCATTTAACACTATTTACATTTGGAAAATCAAGGTACTGCAACTGAACTTTCCAATTTAGGGTATAACCTTATACATTCATTGGACAGCTGCTACGGTAATAAAAAAATATTATTGTCTCTCTTCCTGTCATTTTTTTTTATGTAATATCCATTTTTATTGTATTCAAATATAAAATATTGCAAAAAGGAAACTATTTTCACAATTCAACTTTTACCGCAAATCTCCGTTGCATTTGGTTAGCTGTAAATACTTCGCATGTCGGTATTATTATAAAGTTTGAATGTATCCGGTAATCTTTTATCAATCTCGTCAGTTATCATCACCTTATGTTTTGAACTTAAATTAACTACTTTTTCATCTACTTGTGTTCT
>BMAW01059857.1:0-10032 GCA_019974015.1 Nephila pilipes | reverse complement strand
ACTTGCGGGATCCTGTGATATTGTTTTCGGAAAAGTATTTTCGGCTTCGCGCTCCAGCTATCTTCTTGCTGCTTACCTGAAAGTTTTGTTTGTTATTTTAAATGAACCGAAAAAAAAAATTTTTTTTTTAAGAAATACTTACCAATTTGAAGAAGTACATTGAATTTGTGTAGTAAATAGCGGATCGAAATTAGTTAAAGTAATTTGAAACGTATAAAAATAAATTTAAATTGTAAAAAAAAAAATGTTTGGTTTTCAATACCGTAAGTACTAGAATAAATAATTTTTATCCCTTAACATTGAAATTGAGTTTTTTTTCCTTCGTTATTATTGGATTACTGAAGATTATTCTCGTATTCTTCGGAATGATCAAATTCTATACTGAATTTTGCTTAACTGTACTGAACTTATTCATAACTGATTTAGTGTATTACATCGAATCTTTCACATAATTTTTTTCAAAAAATATTAAAATTAATAATTAAAGATGTACTTTGAGAGTAAATATAACTCTAGGGTACAGTGCTTTAACGCAGTATTATTTTCCATTCTTTTTTTCTTCTTTTTCTGTTTATAGCTTTTAAAAAAAGTAACTTAAAATAAGATAAAATAGGTTTACCAAAATAATCTCATTAGTAAACAGCATTGGAAAATAGGTCTGTTGTTCCAGATAATGAAATCCTTCAGGTGAAGATCTTGAAAATAAATATCGCTTATAATAAATGCAGAAATTCTTATTGATCAAACAAGAATTCGACCCCTGGCAGATAGGATTTTCAAAAGAATTTACTATGAAGCGTTTTATCTGATGGAAATATGATCAAACAATATTTTATTACGCAGAGAATAATTTATCATATGAATGAAAAAAATGTTAGTGGATTCTAAATTTATCTCATGTTAACGTATCAAAATTTTAAAATTCTTTTCTTAACAAATTAAATACATTTAAAAAAATTTTTTTTCTTCTAAATGTTAAGATTTATCATTTCAATAAACTAATATCTCTAGAAACTATCTCAATGTTGGAAGAGTTTTATGTAGTTTTTTTTCTTTTTTATTCTATAATTTTGAAATGAAGAGTTCAAAAATATTTTTAAGAAAATACTTACCAATTTGAAGAAGTAAAATGAAGTTATATATTTATGTAGTAGCAAATGGAAGTTAGCTTTAGTAATTCGTTTTTTTTATTCCTACTGAAGATCGTTCTTGCATATTTCGAAATGATCAAATTCCTCACTAAATTTTGTTTAATCGTACTGAATTTACTCACAACTGATATAATGTATAACATTGGATCTTTCATACACTTTTTTTAAAGAAATATTAAAATTAATAGCTATATATGTAATTTTGAAGTAAATATAACTACGGTACAGTATCTTAATTCAGTATTGTTTTCCATTCTTTATTACTATTAATAATATATATATATTAATATTTTAATAGTAATAATTATTTTTTTTTAAAGCTAAAAAACTTGAATATTGTTTTAAAAAGATATTGTACTAGCATTAAAGACGAAAAATATATACAAGGTGATCGTATAACTTAAAATCTTAAATTATGAAAGAAAAAGAAGAATTTTTAAGAAATTACTTTATTCTCCCGGTAAAACTTCAAAAATTAATGTTCCAATCAACGTCGGAATTAAGTTAAGTAATATAACTAAATAAATTTAAAAGTAATATAATTAAGTAGTATAACTAATAAATAATATAATATTAATAAGAAATATAATATATAGATAATATAGAATTAGAATAAATCAAATATAAATAGTATAATATAATAAAAATAATAATTAATAATAAAATAAAAATTAATTAGAATTAAATTAAATCAAATAAAAATAGTATAAAATTAATAACAATTAAAATAAATCAAAGATAAATAGTATAATATTATATAATTGAGAATTAAAATTCAAATATATATAGTATAATATAATATAAATAAGAAATAAAATTGAAATATATATAGTATAATATAAATAAGAATTAAAATATATATAGTGTAACACTGTGATTTACCACTACCTTCCATGTAACTATTAAACGGTAGCCAGATGGCGCCACATGTTTTTTTGGCGAGCAGGACGACTAGCGAGCGCAAGCGCAATCGAAGGCGAAAGACTTTGGTAAGAAGAACGATGTAGTCATGTTATTGAATCTGTGTTTTATTTATGTATTTGTATCCTGTCCTGTGTTGTGGAACGTGTCGAGCATTAAATAATGTTGGTTCCTGAAGCCATCCTGGCTGGATCATTATTTCGTCCTGAAATAATTACAACATTGGAAAAGGATTACATTGGCGCCCGAACGTGTGGCATGACTCGTCGGACATTTTTTTCCCTTTGATCGGCTCACTACGTGTGTAGAAGTTCGTGTGTGTGTCGCCCCGACACTTATTTTGAAAGTGCTATGTGAAGTGCACTTTTGTTAAAGCCATCCTGGCTGGTTCATTATTTCGTCCTGAAATAATTCTAACATTTGGAAAAGGATTACAATAGTATAATATAAATAAGAATTAAAATATATATAATATAGCCTAGGCTAAAAATTAAATAATATATAAAATAAATAAGAATTAAAATATATATAGTATAAAATAATATAAATAAGAATTAGAATAAATCAATCGTCAGAATAGAAACGAGATCCCCTTTCATAGTGGGGTTACCACAAAAATACGATTCTTTCGATTTTACGACTTTCTGGAACTTTTCTGGCTGGGTTACCAGATTAGCGATTTATCGCCAATTTGAATTTTTCTCAGTCGCCAAAAGTACGCTAATTTAAGATCCACCCGAATTTTTAAAACAATCCTAAAAAACCGTAATATATCACAAAAGCTTAATATTTAAACAAATTTATTACCACTTACTTTTTTGAAATATGATATATATATAATTAAAATTTGTTAACTGTTTATGAATTGTATTGTCAATATTACAATATATAATCAAATGTACCATTTCTGCTATAGAAATGAAAGCAAGAAATAATAGTCATTTGTAGGTTACGTACTCTTAGGATATTTCAGTTTTCTGTAAATAATAATTCCTGGAGAAAACCAATGAATTTAATTCAAACTATTAAAAAAAGTTTAAGTGTTTCTTTCCCAATTATGTCTTTAAACAAGTAAAATCTGAATGTGCTAAACACAAAGAATGTTAATCCCTTTAAAAGTTTAGGGTGTTTTTTTTTTAAACCAAAGTACGGTATATTTTACACCTTACTCTATTGTATTACATAAATTAAATAATTATAATGTTCTATAATTATTTATCATAATTAACATTACTATTTTATTAGTTATAAATAATAAAAATTATTTAAAATTAAGTATACATTTATAAATAATTATAATTAATGATAATTACACACGCCTGCGAAATTGATGATTTTCTAAAATTCAAAAGAAGCATTCGGTGAGTTTTTATGTTATTTGATGGGCTGATTTCGAAAATGACGTCCACTTTTTTTTTCATCATGTCAGAATTTGTTTGTAAAATTGTTATAGATATTTTTACTAAAATCCTATTTGAAAAGGAATGATCTCGAACAATTTATCTGGAAACCAATTAAATCTCTTTAAATATCGATTCTTGGGGAGACTAATTGATTTTTCAGCGAATGGATGAAAACCAATGTTGCCAGATCTCACGAGCCATCTCTGGTCGAGAGAAAATCAAGAAGTTCCCTTGAGGTTTAAACTTTTTACATCCATTTAAGGAGCAGTTCCTAGAAGAAAATTACCTAAATACTATTTTAATTTGTTTTTATTAAGTTAACTGACATAAAATAGGCAATATAGCGAGAGGAGCAAATATGTCTATGTACATGAAAGTTTGAAACAAATTTTAAATTGCGTAACAAACAAAATTTTCTTTTCAAGCATGTGTACTCTTTTCCCTTTGAAACTTCTTTTACGTCCAGTCTCAGTCCTATATCGTGTTAATATCTAACAACAATCGAGTGTATGTTTTTAACCTGTCTTCCTTCATATTTGAGCTCCACATTTTTGTTGTCTTGGTGGAACCTTTTACTCTGTTCTTCGATGACTAATTCTAAATTTTCGGGGTGAAAGTCCTCTTGAGAGGGAAGGAAATGTATTTTGACACTAATGGAGAAACCTTATGTTTGAAATAACAAATGGATCAATAAATCCCGAGACTAACATTGAAAACAACATTTTTTTTGAAAATTTTTTTTTATTCATCAACATAATCACCTTTTAGGGTGATACAATCGTTCCAACGCTTTTCCAATTTTTCAATACCATGTTTATAAAAAAAATTATCTTTCGCTTCAAAATAAGCTTCAGTTTCAGCGATGACCTCCTCATTTGAGCCAAATCTTTTTCCCTGGAGCATTTTTTAAAGATCAGCAAAGAGCCAGTAGTCACTGGGGGCTAAATCTGGCGAGTATGGGGGGTGGGGAAGCAGATCAAAGCCCAATTCGTTCAATTTTGCCATTGTTTTCATCGACTTGTGGCAGGGTGCATTGTCTTGGTGAAAAAGGATTTTTTTTCTCTGCATGTGTGGTCGTTTTTTTGCGATTTCCTCCTTCAAACGCACCAGCAAGTCAATATAATAATCACTGTTGATCGATTTACCTTTTTCGAGGTAGTCAATGAAAATCACGCCATGCGTATCCCAAAAAACTGACGCCATGACTTTGCCAGCTGACTGCTGCGTTTTCGGACGGCTTTCGCCAGCTGTGCGCCACTCAGATGACTGCCGCTTCGACTCTGGAGTGTAGTGATGTATCCATGTTTCGTCCATGGTCACGTAACGACGCAAGAAATCTTTTTTGTTGCGAGTAAATAGCGATAAACAGCTTTCTGAATCATCGACTCGTTGCTGTTTTTGTTCCATCGAAAGAAATCGCGGCACCCACTTGGAAAAAACCTTTTTCATGAAGGATAGTAAATACACTTCCATATGATATCTATGTCATCTCAGCAATCTCACGGAGCTTCACTTTACGATCTTTCATTGTAATTTTTGTCACTTCACTCACATTTTCCGGTGTAACGGCTTTTTGCTAAAAGAAATTACTAATTAAATAAACATTAAGTTTCACGTTTCGAAATGCTTTTTTATGGTTTACCCATTAAACTTTCGTTTTTTATTAGTCACTTATCATGTGTACAGCCTATATGCCGTGGTGACGGATGTACTCGAAATTTGAAGTATTTAAAATGTTCCATTTGATAATCACCAGGTTAATGTATCTTGATATATTACTGTAGTAGTACGACTATTTTTCGGAGCATTTAACTTTTGTTAACTTTCGAATAATTTATCATTTCTGTAGCAAATTATACTTTAAAATCATTTTTGCATGATTGCCCTGCTATTAAAAAATATGCTCATAATATATTTGATACATATTGTAGGTGTCATGAACTAACTACCACTATTTTTGTTTCATTTATCATTAGTACTATATAATAAAATAAAAGACCATTTATCAGCAATTTGAAGTCCGATTCACGCGATTAAATGTGTATAAAGATCGATCTATATCATATCTTAAATAAATATTTTTATTAGAATAGTAACGAAACAAAAACTAACATTATAATAAATAAGCATAAACACATTATATATATACATGAGCCGGGTTCCGAATTAAATTTATATATTAGCGTTCGCTATTAAGACATGTCAGTTCCTGGCAGACAAAAGCGTTTCAATAACTTCCGCCAGAGGCGCTGCAGTAATGGAAAGATCACTGGTCATTCCATTTTACATTTCATGCAGGAATTGCAAAACCTGACTATGCTGAAGATACCTTACAAGCCTAAAAGAATATAACTTTCTTGTTACATTAAGGAACGAATGACGCAGTATCTTCCGACAGGAAGGGGGATATGCATATATTAAAAGAAATGAATCATACGTAAATAACGTTATCACATCCGGTTGAAATTATCAATCTTAATTAATTCAAAGGGCTCTAAACTATGGATAAATATATGGAGTTCTGAAATAAATAAATAAATTGATAATATTTTTTACATTTCTTACGATGAGTAATGTTCTTTCTACAGTCATCGCTCAAGTCAACCTTTTCCAACCGGAAACTAGTTTTCTTCCTTTCTTAAAGACTCTGTTGCCCACTAGATAGCACTAGTGACGCTGGTAATACTGAGATTCTTTTCAATACGAAAACAGAGTTTCTCCTCTTCTAAACTTTCCAAACTTTTTCTTCCATATTTTAGAAACCACTTCGAAGAATGAACGCTCTATTTTTTATTTTTTTTTTCATGAAAGTAACTTTTATTTTACCAGATTCGGGCTAGAAGAGCCCTCCGAGCTCTAGGCACCCATTTAATCGAACGTCAACAAATGTTTGGCTTACAGCAATAGGTTTGAATTCGTGGCAGTTTCCTTGGGATATTAATTATTAACTATATGCATTCAATTATTCTGAGTTTTTTGGTAGACTAAATCGATAGATGACTGCCTGCAACTGACTTTTCCCCCCCCTTCCAAGCTCTTTGTTACTTTCAGCAATGACTCGAACAAAGGAATCTTTCTCTTTCTTACTGTTTTTGCAGACAAAGAGAACTAACATTTAATGTAAATGAATAAATTCCTTCACAATTCAATTTTTTTAGAAGGAATTTCGATCTCCCTCCCCGTATTAGGTAAAAAAATGGCGCAAATAGACCATGTTTCGAATCCTTTCGAGTCATTAGTTACAGAAATATTCGGGAAAAATTATTAGAATTGTTTTCCCTGCTGCCTAACAGTCCGTGATCAGAAAAACGATAAATAAAATCTATAAACATGAATACGGTTCCTTAAGATTCGAGATGTACTGTCGTAAATGCGAAATGTATTTCCTAAACCAATGAAGGGAATTGCGGGACAGTTTGGTTTTATAGGTTTTATGATATGAAAAATCTAAATAAGTTTTAAAAAGTTTGGCTCTCTCTATATATTTTCTCTCGAAATTGCTTTTAATAATTTATATTGTTCATAATATTTATAAATGTTTCAAATTTTTTACGTTTTTTGAAATGGGAGAAAACTATATATCTTTTAGTGCAGAGGTGTTCGAAAAATAACAAGTAGAATTCTTTTTTATCTTCCATTGTTTGAAAAGCTCATTTGACATTATTTGTCCATTCTTACAGCCTCTGTAATTCAAAAACTAATGAAATGGATCTAACGAAATTTGAAGTTTTGGCATCTTTGGCGTTCGACGTTAAGACATATCGGTTGCAGAAAGAAAAAAGTGTTTCCGTAATCTCCGCCAGAGGCGCTGAAGTAATGGAACGATCACTGGTCATTCCATTTTATATTTCATGCACAAATTGTAAAACCTGACAACACCGAGGATACCTTGCGAACTTAAAAGACAATTACTTTCTTGTTACATTAAGAAACGAATGACACAATATTTTTAGACAGGAAGGGAGAGGGGGGATATGCAGATATTAGATGAAATAATTTATTCTAAAATAACGTTCGAAATTCTTATCACATCTGTCTAAAATTATCAATCTTAATCAATTCAAAGGGCACTAAACTATGGATATAATGGTTTAAGTCATATAACTCTTAAAAAACCATTTTTCTTTTTCCAGAACCCATTTTTTTAAACTGAAAATTAAGCAGAAAATAGTGTAAATACGAGAAAATCATGTTCCAAATTTCATTAGAATCCGATTGTTTGTTCGAGGAAAATTCGAAGAAACTTACTCAAAGGCCATATGACGGAGTCCTGAAATAAATAATTAAATTAATAACATTTTATACATTTCTTACGATGAGCGATGACAGGATCAATTATTATGATTCATGCAACTGCATCTAAATTACTTCAGGAAATAAAAAAAATTATATTAATCACTTAATAACCTAGATACCACTATTTTAATTACTTGTAGCTGAAAGATTTATATAAAAGTGATAATTTTTTTATACTTAGAATATCGTAGCATTCCTGAAGTTACCTTGACCAACCGGAAACCAGTTTTGTGCCTTACTTAGAGACTCTATTACCCACTAGAAGTCACTAGTGATGCTGGTAATTCTGAGGTCCTTTTCAATGCGAAATCAACACTTATTCTCTTTTAAACTTTCCAGATTTCCCCCTCCATATTTTAAAAACACTTCGAAGAATGAAACTTTTAATTTTTTTCAAAGCAACTTTTATTTTACCAGATTCGGGCTAAAAAAGCGCTCTTCAACGAATGTTTTGCTTACAGCACTTGTTTAGCATTTGCGGCAGTGTCCTTGAGTTATTAATTACAACTATATGCATTCAATTATTTTGAGCTTTTTGGTAGACTTAATCGATAGATGACTTCCTTCAACTGATTTTTTTCCTTCCAAGCTCTCTGTTACTTTCAGCAATGACTCGAACAAAGGAATCTTTCTCTTTCTAACAGTTTTCGCAGACAAAGAGAACTAAACTATAATGTAAATGAATAAATTCCTTCACAATTCAATTTTTTCAGAAGGAAATTCGATCTCCCTCCCCGTATTAGGTAAAAAAAATTGCGGAAATAGACCATGTTTCAAATCCTTGAGAGTGCGATCATTTGTTCCAGAAATATTCGGGAAAAATTGTTAGAATAGATGTTTTCCCTGCTGTCTAACATTCAGTGATCAGAAAAACGATAAATAAAATCTATAATTTTGAACACGGTTCCCTTAAGATTCGAGATGTACTGTCGTAAATGTGAAATGTATTTCCTGAACCAATGAAGGGAATTGCGGGACAGTTTGGTTTTATAGGTTTTATGATATGAAAAATCTAAATAGGTTTTAAAAAGTTTGACGGTATTATTATTATTATTTCATGAAATTGCTTCTAAAAATTTATATTGTTCACAATAATAGTAAATGTTTCAAATTTCTTACGTTTTTTGAAGTGGGAGAAAACTGTCTATCGTTTGGTGCAGAGGTGTTCGAAAAATAACAAGTAGAATTCTTTTTTTTATCGTCCATTGTTTGAAAAGCTCATTTGACATTAGTTGTCCAGTCTTACAGCCTCTGTAATTCAGAAACTAATGAAATGGATCTAACGAAGTTTGAAGTTTTGGTATCTTTTACGTTGATAAATCAGGTACTCGAAAAAAAAGGGGGCGGGGTGAATTTGATAATTTTAAAAATTCCTTTTTTGGTAGTTAGTTAACTGTAACAGGGTATCCGACGACGTTTAAAATGTCCTTTTCGATCAAATCGAACTTGAATGGAGCCCCTTTGCGATTTTTTTGAATTTGCCCCAAGATGGCGCCAAAGCGGGTGTTTCAAACCCGGAGCTTCCGAAAGAGAGGGAAAAGATGGCGTCGTGCCTGGAAGGCAAATTCTGAAGTAAGCAGGCGTATTGAATGAAAAAAAAAATGCGGAAATCGTCGTGTCTAGAAGACAAAACAACGCATTTGGAATTTCATTTTTAATGAATAAAAGTAAAAATACATAGCATAAAGAAAGAGGAAATATCGAGAAAACGAATGGATAAAATTTACTGACCTTATTCAGAAGATAAATCTGCACTTACGAGCATGAAAACAGTAGTTGATTCCCTAATAATCAACGAACTGCTTTAAAACCGTTGTTATTAGAATAGATAGTGCCACTTGCTTTGATAGTTATTAGAATGATAGTGCTTTGATAGTGCCCCTTGGCGATTTTTTTTGAAATCGCGCCAAAATGGCGCCAAAGCGCTAAGTTTGAAAATCGTTTGAAGATGGAAACGGTAAAAACATGGCTTCCGTCGGGGGAGATTTTTTTTTGGAAGAAAAAGATTGGAATAAGGAGGAAAGAAGTTCCCTAAGGGAGGAACGGGGCAATCGGAAAGGAAGGTGAATGAACACTAACTTTTTTTTCTCCTGAAAAAAAGGAGCGTTTTTAAGCTGCGTTAGTGAAGCAAGTGTGGATGTAAAATCGTTATTTTTTTATCGAGGGAATGGCAAGAAAGGGGAGAAAATACTGATTATTAATGGATTAGGAATGATTTCGAGGGATAAAAAGGATCTTTTTTTGGCTTCGAAAAAAAATCG
>BMAW01059855.1:485256-534028 GCA_019974015.1 Nephila pilipes | reverse complement strand
TGTGGAGTATTTTATTGGGTAATCTGGTCATATCATGGAAATGTCATGAACTAAAATGAGTAAATGTTTTACTTGAAGCCGGAATTATTTTCTATATATCGGAAATTTGTTACATTATTCGACAGTTAATTTATTATCGGAACTAAATTGTGCACTGTAAACAATGCTGTAACCTTGAATTTGATAGTCAAGTTGTTATACAGTGGATAAAAAAGGTATGAGATCAACCATCAAATCGAGACACGAACTTTTACGTTTCCTTTGAGAGAAATTTTTTTTTTGATGAAAAATGTAAAATAAACTATGTTCAAACTGACACATAATAGACTTTTTTTGCCTAAAAGCAGTGAATGAAGATAAATTGATATATATATATATATGGAAAATGTTTCTTCATTTTAATTCTTCATGTGTGTATGTAAAAGCATTTTTGTGTTTACTATTGGTGAATGAATGAATGTTTATTGGCGCAAGAGCCAGATGGTTATGCTGCGCCAAAACAAGATTAAACCGTGTTCAGGACGTGAAGTTGAAAAAAAGGTAAAAATGGTTGACAAGAAGGAGGGTCGAAAATAGAGAAGATCGCTAGGGTATCCCGGAGGCGTCACCCGTGTTTACCAAAGACAGTAAACCTTATTATTGCGATATGGTGTCTTAAACAATCTCTAAAGGGGATGGTGCATCTGCAAGAGGTTATGTTGGGGTGAACGAATTCTTTAAAATGTTTCTGAATTTCACTTGGGTGTGTGTGTCATCAATTTTCAAACGTTAATTTAACTCAATTCCCATCAAGTCCAGAGCTTTGAAATTTTGAATCGTTCGTACTGCCTAACAATGCGATATTTAGACATTTATGGACAAGTTTTAACTAATTTAATCACGTTTTAATAAGTCAAAATATTCTTTCCTTCGCGCTTTAGATTGAAGACAAAAATTTCTTTCCCTCTGGGAACACCGGGCACTCCTCACCGCATGAGTGTATCGTAAACCTTTTGTACTCACAAAGGGCAGATACTATCTCCCTTTACTATCTCCGAGATAGTAAGGGGTTGCTGACTTTATCAGTAATCATTCGCAAGAAAAGAAAGTTTTCCAATTTTGCGCCATGTTTTTCACAATAATTTTTCTGAATTCTGGTTCCCATTTTTTTTAATAGAATGACTTCAAACTTTCAAATGCATGGTTTGATTTTATGAGTATTATGAATTTTTTAATAAGCTCACAAATGTTCTCTTTAAGTAAATTTTAGTTAAAAATAACTAACAGTTTTAACTAATATTTCAACTCTTCTAATAATTTGCCACCATATAAAACGTTGATTTTATATCGAATTATTATACGCAGTATTAGAATTTAGGTTTATGCTTCGCCCACTATTACCAACAGACCCCCAGAGACATTAGTTTAGTTTTTTTTATTAACGTCGCACTAGAAGCAACACGAGGGCTAATGACAGATTTCTGTATTGAACCACGGTCAAGTGACGAGGACGACACCTGAGCTGGCACCCCCTCTCCTAACATCCACACCACGCCAACCCAAGAGACGAGAGAGCGGAAGCAATGACGAAGGTCATGTAAATGCAGTGTGCGTTAAGAATGATTATTATGCTGTATGCTATGTTGTCTAAGTGAACTATTTTTATCATGTTTGTGTATCAACAAATGTATTCGTCTGAAAACCACGACTAATCAATCAGATTAAATGCTTAACTATTGAAAGAAAATACAGCTAAATTCGACCAACACTCTTTACTTAAACCACCAATACCAATGTCGGTTGTTACATGTCGGCTTGCGGCAAGTTTATCGCCATAAGATGGAACTTGACAAAATATGAGAAAAATCAGAATTTTTTAACATTTATTATTCAGATGAAAAATGCAAGTTCATTGTTTGGAGCACCTTGCGCACACACATATTAGTTTATTTCTTCATTAAATGTCACCAAATTGCAGTTTATTCCATAAAAACTTTAAAAATATTTATTTGAAAAGGAAAACAACTACAATAAAGCCTATTGTATATACTTTATTTGGTACTTGTCCGTTATAGCGGCGCCCGTCAAATTACGATTACGCCAAGTCGTCGCTAAACTCGTGAAACCTATCTTTTATACAACCTACTTGGCGCTATTTCTTAGTCGCTTGGCGATTAATCATCGGAGGCAGCTATAATAGACAAGTACTCTTTATTTTTATGAAATACCGAACATTGTCTATTACGATATTATTTCATTATGTTACAAAACATTTCATAAAATTTAAAACTGATTATTCAAGGAATTTTATAGGGAAATGGCAGGGCCGGAAAAAATCAAGATTTTTTTTACCTGCTTTTATATCTTTAGTTAATATAATTGGAAAAAGTGATATTATTGCAGTAGAAACTTAAAACATTTTTGCAGCACGAAAAAAGCAAAATGTTACCTTTGTAAAATACCTTGCTCATGAAAAAGAGTATCCTCTAAAAATGCTGAATTTCGTATTATTCGTCTGATTAAAGGAAATCACTTATAAACAAAATGACTGTAAAATAATCAAGAAAATTTTTGAATCCTTCGTGCCAAAGATAAAATTATTCCAAGAGCATCTTGTCATAACATCTTCTGAGTAGAGTCTATGTTGAGTGCAATAAGTTACCATCAACTGTGAGACGCAAGAGATTGTCACTATTACTTCCAAATGTCATGCGTACCATCTCAATCATTGCAGAACGTGTAAATCAGTTAACCTTTGCGGAGCTCTCCTATCTAGCATTCGTCCATTCTCCGAAAGGGCGAGTCATAAGAAAAAACTCAACCTAGCTGGATTGATATCCAACAGAATTTCTTTAATCCCCTCCCCAAGAATTCGCCAAGATTTAAATATCTAAGCCCTTTTGCTCCATACATGTAAGTGTACCACACCTTCACTTGTCTTCCAACGTCATTACAATTTTCACCATTGTCAGAATGCGAATTTTATTCCCATTTTGATAGGGATAATTCGAAAGGAACCGTACATGTCATTTGTGGTGTAATTTCTAATGACGTTACACAAAGTTACCTAGTTAGACACTTCTTGCAGAAGCTGTCGCCATGTGCTCTGCCCTTCTCTCCTTGATGAAATTTCTAGTTCTTATATCCAGGGGATCATCTCCTTGAAATGAGTACAGGAATCAAGCCCCCGAGGAATCCCAGTACAAGTCCCTTCTCACCTATCCTTAAGACAGCAGATAGTTCTTTATCACCAATCCGTATCCCACAGGGCTCATCTTTCGATGAATATGGGCATCAAGCACTCAAGAGACCCCAGTTATCTTCCCCCCTTTCTACCTTTGATCACTTTTTTCTTCATCTAGACAACAGATAATCATTTTACTTACCGTTGGTGTACCAACCCTCATGTTTGCCGTGTGCGGCATCACGCAAGAAAGAAAGTAGTGTTCCGGGTATACCTTTTGCATTCTCTTTGGCCCATGATTCGCTGTAAACAGGTGGCAGGAGTAAACCCGCTTCTGTCAATCGGCTGGTGGTATGTTTCTTTGTGGTATAATTGTGTACAAAGGGATGTTTTGTACGTGACCTCGATTTATCTTCAACTGGAGATGCTTATTTACATATCAGAATTATCCTAGTACTATCGTAACACTGACCACATTACTTCAGACTGTGACTGAACATTTTCACTTTCAATACTTAATCCCAGTTTCCTGAATTTATCTGCAACTAAAATGAGGTGTCACATATGGATTTGAATAACTATTAAATAGCAAAGCTTGTGAAAAGGTTCAACTGAAAATATGTAGTAGTTTTTGGTTGGTAACCTTTCAAATATGGAAAGTGAAAAGCAGCATATTTTACTTTTTTGCTATCGAAAGGATAAAATGGTTGTTCCAGCAAGAAAAAAAAAATTATCTTATGCGCATGGAAATGTACTGACTGAACGCCAGGACAAAAACTGGTTTGCAAAATTTCGATCTGGCAGTTTTGATGTTGAAGAAACACCACAATCTGGGAGGGCAGTTGAAACTGATGAAGGCACAAAAAAGGCATTAATTGATGAAAAGAGGCAAATAACAAATTATGAGATAGCTAAGAGATTAAATTTATCGAATTTGACCATTCATGATAATCTGAAACGCTTAGGTTTAATCTCAAAGCTCGACATCTAGGATCATGTCCTAATGGAAATTTGTGCAGTCATGTGACTGCAGAAGTTTCTGTGCTAGTGATTTGCTCTCCAACCTTAAGAAAATCTATTTTTGAAGTACATCATCATTAGGGACAAGAAATAGGTTGTCTACAACAATGTTAAATGCAAAAGATCATGGAGTAAAAAAGATGAATAGACTCAAAGCATTTTGAAAGGTGATATTCATCAAGAAGGGAAATGGTTTGGAGGGTTTAGTTTTAGTTTAGTTTTTATTAACGTCGCACTAGAAGCAACACGAGGGCTACTGGCGACAGACCTCGTAATTTTGAACTTAGGTCAAGTGACAAGGACGACACCTGAGATGGTACCCTCTCTCCTAACTTCTACAAAATTGGGAGGATTTTGGGTTCCAATAGATTAAACATACATCAGCCCCGGCTACACTGATCTTGTTTGGAGGGATTTCAAAGGAATCTTTTTAAGCTGCTATCGAACAACACAATGATCAATTATGAAGTGTGCTGTCATCAGCTGGACAAACTGAATTATTCACTTAAGTAGAAAAGCCAGAATCTATCAATAGAAAAGGTGCAGAGTTCCACCAAGATAATGTAAGATTTCATACAGATCTGGCACCTTCGGATCATTTGTTCCGGTCTCTACAAAAGTTTTTAGATGGTAAAACCTTTACTTCAAATAAGGAAGTTAAAAACCATCTAGATCAGTTTTATCAGAAAAGAAAAATTTAATGACTGTGAAATCCTGCTACTGTCAGAGAGATAGAATTAGACCAGTATGGAAAATATATAATTCAATAAAATATTTATTAATCATAAAAAAAACATTTTTCATTTCCATGAAAAAAAATTTACTTTTTGAATCTAATATTGCAGATAGAATTAAGGATATTTTGACAGCCGAAATTATTAGTGCGAGATTTGTTGGAACAGTGCCAAACTTCAAAGTTGACAGAATTTTATATAAGTACCAGGATTCTTTCAGGGTGTATTTTGAATATCTTCAATTATGTAGAAAGTAAATTTTCATTACAAAATGAATCAAGTGTTTTAAATGAAAAAGGGAATTCTAAGATTCCACAATTATATTCTTGCATTATTTTGACATATTAATAATTATAGAAAGACTACAAAAACATTACAATCAAATGATAATTATTACAATCAATTGATTAATGAAATCAAATAATAAAACCTTTTTGAATAAAAATGTATATTTGAAATTAAGGCAAATAACTGCACAAATTATTTACATGAATATTTATTTGTTCTCAATTCTCTTACAATCAAGATAATTACAAACATTTCCATTAATAAGTTATTTAGAAATGAAAATCTCTGAAATGGAGACTTAGTTAAATATGTTTAATCTTAAAAGCATAATTAGGCATATAAATTTGAAAAATTTGTTTAGTTATAAGTTTGGGTATTACAATTTTAAGAATACACAGTTACTTCCAATTTTTAAAAAATAAAATAAAAAAATATATATATCGAAGAGAAACACAACAAAGCTTTCCACAATTAATCGATAAAATTTTCAGCCAATATATATCTAAACAGTTTCGATGAAAGTTTTATTCTACATTTTTGTAACAAATATAATTCTCTGATTACAACAAGACGTATAGAAATCAAAACAAGCGATTTTCCATCTAACAAAGATAACATATCCTAAAATCCCAATGCATTAATTTTATTTCTAAGCTACATATTAAATTTCTACATATTGATTTGTTTTTATGTCAATTATCTAAACTAATTATGCATTTCAAAATATACATAAGAAACAAAATCAAGAACTCATTTGATACCTTGATTTCTACAAATTTCACAACATATAAATACAAATCTATTGAAAACAAAGTAGATTAGCAACTACTCTTATTCATTAAAAAGCTTAAAAACACACAGATGTTGCATTTGATACCACTCAAAAGTGCTACAATAAATAGAAATGTTAAAAAGTGATCAACAGTACAAAGTTCAATAGAAAATCTTTAACAATTATAATAACAATCTAAATACAATAAAAGGCTCCTAGAGTCAGCTAACAATTACGCAAATGATGCTTAAAACATTTATGTTTTAACATAAAAGAGGAAAGAATGAGAAAAATTTATGTCTACAACAATGAATTGTAAAGTTTAAAGCATTTTCTATATAGCCTAAGTAAAATACTAGGCATAATAAATGCACAATAACAATTGAATATAATGTGCAAATAAATTATGCTTTATTATTAACCCTAATAGATGATATAAATCAAAACCTTGATTCTTTGAAAGAATTCAATTATGAATGCTTCTGGAACAAATCACTGATTATTTGAAAAACCTGAAAGAGAAATGTACATAATTTCCTTTAGAGTTTTAAAAAATAGTCATATGTGCTCCACCATTGGAATAAATATTTAAGTATTTATACCAAACATTACAGTAATAAATCAAAAACAATACAATTTTTATTAGTTAACCAAGTAGGTATAAAAACCCCTTCAGAAATTTATTGCCATTAAATGAAAACATTCCTTTCATACATTTTATCAAACAGCAAACTTAAATTCATCCCCCCCCCATTTTACAAAAGTTAATTAAATGACATTGTTCAATTGAAATTGACAAATCAACAATGAAAGTAAATCTTATATATAAATTTGAAAACTATATAAAGATTTTATATATATATATATAATGTATGAAAAAAAAAACATTTCCAATGAGAAGTAACAGATATAATATAGAATAACTTTTCATCCTGAATAATAATAATAATAAAAAGGATAAAATTAAGTTAATAGAAAAAAAATTAAAAAAATAAGTCACTTAAAATATTAAGTCAATAACTTCCAACATATTATGTAAATATTCCATAAATATTGATTCATCTATATCTCCACATAAATTGTATATTTACTAATGTTTTAATCTACATTTTCTTTTACTTTGGCTAAAAAAAATTTTTCTTCTGAATATTGAGATGGATTATATGAAGTAGGATTCAAAAGTTCCCAGACTGAGTCTATAACTTAAAAATTATTACCAATTAAATTGCTGAAACACATCCTCCTTCAAAATAAGGAGGAATATTGTATTTGGAGCAATATTCGAATTACAATACATTCAAATTCAGCATTCAACCTCGAATATTGCATTTTCAGCAGCAACACACTTTTGCTATCGCTTGTAAAAGGTCATCAAAATATTTCTGGAATCAATTTTTAGCCATGTCCTTTAATTCAGCCCGCAATGCACTTTCAACTTCATCTGCAGATTGAAACTGAAAACAATGCAAGCGATGTGCCAGTTCAGAAAAGAGGCCGAAGTTGCAGGGGTGAGATCAGGGGAGTAAGGAGGATTTGGCAAAACTGTTGTTTTTGTTTTTGCAAGAAAGTCAGTGACAAGGAGGGATCAATGTCAAGGAGCCTTGTCATGCAAAAGCACCAATGATTGCTTAGCCCACAATTTTGGTCTCTTCTTTCAGATCAACTCGCGCAAACGACGCATGATGTCTACATAGAGTTCTTTGTACACAGTGCATCCTTCAGGGATAAATTCCAGATGTATGATGCCCTGGATATTGAAGAACACCTCTGGCATGACCTTCCCTGTAGAGAGATCTTGGCAGAATTTTTTTTTTGTGGAGATTGTGGCAATTTCCACAATGCTGATGCTCTCTTGGATTGTGGGTCGCATAAAAAACTCCATTTCTCATCTCCAGTAACAATTCTGCCAAGTAGGGAAGGATCTTTGTTAACAGCCAAGATTAAATATCCTGTTATTTCAATTCAAATTGCCATTTTGTCTTCATTTAACATGCGGGGAACAATGTGTTGACACACCCTATGCAGATCCTTAGTATCCATTGACATGTGGCCTCGGATATCCCAACTGATTCTGCTATTTGCGCTATTGTGAGAAGCCTATCCTTACGTACTGCCACAGAAACCTTTTCAATATTTTCAGCGGTACGAGAAGTCTGCAGAAGTTCAGAACATTTGCCATCTCCAACATTTTCCTTGCCTTCTATGAAACGTCAAAACCGCTTGAAAGCTTGCGTTTGCAATAATGTATCACTGCTGTACAAATGCTTCAAAATTTTGTAAGTTTCCCTAGCACTCTTCCCCAAGTGAACACAAAATTTGATATTCATTCTCTGCTCAACAAATGCCATTTCTTTCAATTGCCGGTCACTAAATACATCCCCTACAATATACAATGCTGTGGCAAGCCACCAACCACATGATTTGGGACAAACCATTTTTAGTTATCGTAATTGTTCTACTACAAAATTTTTTCTTGTTATAACTTTTGAATTCTACTTTGTATAATTGGCAATTAGAAGTTTCACTGTAATTGCGTTAACTGGATGAATAGTTTATTTAGCAAATATAATGATTCTAATTTGACATAGGTATCCTTAAAAAAAAAAAGATTAAAATGTATTAAATTTTTAAAAATCAATTATTATGCTCATTAATACACATACTTTTCAACTATTCTGAACATTGTAAAACAATATATAGTTTTATTACTTTGAATATTTCAAACAGGAATTATTCAGTGGGTCAAAAAAATGCATTAATTCTTATTGTTAAAAATATATCTTAGATATTTATAAAATCAAAATTAATGCAAGCATATATATAAAACAAAAATACGGTAGTTTCAACCTAGTTTATATCATAAGGGATTAGAAATTATGCTGTCAGATGACGCAGCAAGTGTTGACAAACTGTTTTTTTAATGAAATATGTTGGGCGTTGGAAAACAATTGACCTTGTACTTCTCAGTGAGGAAGGGAAAATAAATTCATTGATTAAAAAGCTTTCTGAATGTAAATTGAATTATTGAAATTTTAATAAACTCCTTAATAGAGACTGTGGATTGTTTCCACCCGAAAGTGGATTTGAATTATTCACTACCAACATGAACACATCCAAAATATTTTTGTGGCTTCATCTATTATCAAGGGCCAACTCAGGTCATCAAAGGTTAAGGGCCCGGGATTTATCTCACTGCATTAGTGATTTTTAATAATATAATAGAAAGCCACAACATGCAGAGTGAACACCAAATTTGAACACGATCTTATCAATCTATCATAGCAATGATGAACAGGTATTTAAAAATCGATGCTTCAAATGCATAGAATAATGCCAGTTGGAGAAAGGTCTATGAGAATATGTTATTATCCTGATTATCAAGCAGAAGTCAAGTGATCCAGATGCTCCTGCTCAGAAAGAAGTTAAGGAAGTTCCTGACTATGCAGCAAAGGTTACCCATGTATATTTGCTCATATATTTAAATATTGGTAAAGAAATTCGTCATTGTCAAGAGGAATGGAAGATCCCAGGGTTGATGGACTACTCTAGAAAACCACTTTTCCCTGAGTTCAAAAGTCAGGTCATAGAACTGACCAACAAATTTTTTAACTGCCATCTCCAGCCTGAAGAGGAAATCAACTTATATGGTACAAGATTGAGAACTATTATTCAAAAGCTGTAAGATGACTGTTGACCAATCTCAGAGTGGCTGCAATTATTCCAACTGATCAGACACCTACCCGAGGAATTTAGAGGCATTGTTCAGTTGATATATATCATTTTGAGGACTCCTGGTTCACTTTTGATAATGATTTAAATGAACTATTGTCAGAGGAAGGTCACCTAAAATAATTTTGTAAACAAGATACTGTAATTAGTAATAAAGAATTTGCTATGCAAGGTATTACAGTAAAACCCAATTTTGTTAAAAGTAAAAATAAGCAACATGGTCAGCAAAAAGGGAATTTAAATAATCAGCCAGAAAATCCAATAAATGAAATGTAAAGTGTTTTAACTGTGGGAAAATGGGTCATTTTTCTAGAAAATGCAGGGTAAAGAATAAAGATCAGTCTAAAAGAATGAGTGAGTGAGTGAATGTAAAGTTTATTGGCGCAAGAGCCAGACAAGGCCATGCTGCGCCAAACAAGATTAAACTGTGGTCTAGACGTGAAGCTGAAAAAAAGATAAAAAGTGGTTGACAAGAAGGAGAGTCGAAAATAAAGAAGGGTCGCTAGGGTATCCCGGGAGTGCGTCACCCGTGTTTATCAGTCTAAAAGAAAAGCCTCAATGCCAGTTTTTTGGCTGAAGCCAGTTTGGGGATGAATACTGTATAGGTATTTGATACTGCTGCTAGCTCACATTTTTGTTGCAATTGTGATCCGTTTGCAACATTTCAGCAGATTTCTGGAGTAGAAATGAAAGCTGCTATTAATGGTATGACATGCGAGATTCTCAGCAAAGGGAATATAACTTTTTAATTGTAAAAATAAAGGAAGGACTCAAACAGTTACTCTTACCAACGTTTTATATTCACCCAGGCTTCGACATAATTTGATGGTGGGCCACCACATTGAGCTGAGTGGATCCTTTTTCATTGAGAGAGTAGACAAATTCACATTTTTGCTAAAGAGGGAAGAAAACTGTTTTCGGCCAAACAAAATAATGGACTTCATTATGTGTTTCCTAATTATGCGAAGATGGGCAATAGAGGTAATTATAAGCAGGAAGAAATAAATCAAATTGCCTCGGAAAACAGACGTGAATTATGACATAAACCTTACTGTCATCTTAATAAAACTATTTTTGGAGACTGTAATAAAGAATGTTAGAGGATTGCCTTCAATGAAAAATCAGGAATTAAATTGTGAGCTGTATTTAGTTGGAAAAGCAAAAAGGATTTCACTTAAATCAATAGTAAAAATTAGATTACAGAGAACTTTGGAACTTTTACATCTAGATGTGGCAGGTCCAATCCAAACACCAACAAGAGGCAGAAATAGGTATTTTTTAATGATCATAGATGATTAATCTAGAAAGGTATACATTTATTTATTGAAGGAAAAATTGGAAGTTTTTAGTGGTTTTATAAAATTTAAAAATAGAGCCAAAAGGTTTACTAGTAACAAAATTGTTTAGGAGACTTTGAAAGGTTTTTAGAAAATAAATGTATCAAACCTCAAAGGATAAAAGTGTATACTCCCCAAATAGAATGGAATTGAACATTTTAATTTAATAGCAATGGATGTAGTATGAACTATGCTTAGGGATTCGAAATTAGGAGAGGAAAATTAGGGTCAGGCAGCACTAAGCTTCATATATGTTTGGAATCGCGTATTGCATAAGCATTCTGAAAAATCCCCATTCAAATTGTATAGTAGAAGGTGACCATCTGTATGACATTTAAGAACTTTCGGATCAACAGTTTTTGTAGGAATTTCAAAACAGCGAAGATAGCTAGATATGTGAGCTGAAAGAGGAATATTGGTAGGGTACGCTCTTCGTACAAGAGGATATCGTGTTTTAATTCTGGAAAAGAATAGTTATCAAAACCATAAACGTATAAATGTATGAAAATAATTGAAATGGTAGGGAAGACAATTTAAAGAGAAATTTTATACTATTAGATGGTTATGATGAAAAAAACGAATTGGATGTAGAAATAGAGAAACCGGTCACAGAAATGACTAAAGATATTAAATTAACTGAAGAGGAACCAGAAATTTCTAATCAAAGTAATTTGGATTCAACCATTCCCTCCAAGTCGGAAATTATTTGGTTTCAGAAAGCAGTACCACAATCCAATGGATCAAGAACTGATATATATTATAGTAGGTACAAGCATGTGATTAATATCTAGTAATTACACTAAAACTCACTGTGAAGCAAATGGAATCCCTTATGAACCTAAAATTTTTAATTATAGTGGTAAAAATTCATAAAATGGTATTATTAAACAAGGAATATAATCCAGCCTTTTGAATAATTGACAATTAAAATGTAAAAATTCCAGATTCATTCCATGAAGCATCGTATTGGAAGTGAGCATTGAAGGAAAAAAGGAATAAAATCAATACTTCAATACTATGTTTAAAGATATAAGGAATATCAAATTATTTGTGTTTTTTTTATGAAACTTTCTATTCTTTTTAGACTTTATATAAAGCCCAAGGAGGTGTTTTGATTTTTGTGACATTGTCCACATGTGAGGGAGGCAGACGAATTGTGGTCATATCGCAAGCAAAAATTGAGAAATCTCGATTAGTAATGCTTTTGGATTACGTGTCACAGATATGACATCATCCCACATATCTAGCAATGATGAATTAGGAATTTACATTTGATATTATTTTCTGTTATGTCATACATGGTTTATTTTTGCGATTAGATACTAATTTTTAACTGTCACGTTGACTATGTCGAAAGCAGATTCCTGATGTATATAATGGCTGAATTGAAACATAGATGTGGCTGATGCTGAGTCTGATTCCTGTGAGGTTCTTATTATGCTAGCTGATTCCGATTCCTGTGATGTTCTAGTTTTGATTATATGAAGTTAAATGTTAATCAGCCGGTAATGCCTAACAAGTTTGTCTTCATTTTTAAATGTAAATAAAACTGTGTTTTTAAATATTAGTGTATCTCACTCTGCTTTATGCAAGTTGCAGCTTTATCTATGATCATGGGCCAACTCAGGCCCGTCAAATTTAAAACTCTGCATTTATAATATTCTCTGCTTGTAGCAAATCAAAGATTAGCTCCTAATATATTAAAAATGCTTCAGTCAAATTTCGAAATATGATGCAATTAGGACTTCTAAGACTCTCTAGTAGTAATTATGCATCACTATTTTATGTGGTGCCTAAAATGAGAACACTGAAGTGGAGACCTGCGAAAGATTTTTGTGCTTTGGATCTAATTTTTATTAGATCCAAAGCAAGAAAATATCTCGAAAATCTGAAAATAAATATCAATAAACCCAAATGATATTCCAAGAAATTGCTATTTTTATGCCTTTTCAATGGCTTAAAAGTATGCCCATGCAATTTGGATTTTGTAACAAAACAGATACCTTACAGAAATTTATAGACAAGGTTACCAGACTTTTGTGCTTTTGTAAACAACATTCGAAATGCTTAAAAAAAAGATCACAATGAACATAAGGAACATTTCAAATCCTAGTTTTTTGAAATTACAAGTATATGATCCTTGCATTAATATTGCGAAATGCTCCTTTATAATAACTTGTTAAATTTTTCAGCTTTAAATTTTCAAAAAATGGAATAGAACTCTTTCTCAATTGAGCATGATGCACACTCAATTTTCTCCAACCCACAACATTAACCCAGCTACTTAGGTTTTGGGAATGTTCAACTTTTACCAAAGATTTATAATAAAAACTGTCAATATTCTTTATCCATTGACAAAATCTTTAGGACATATGAATAAGAAATTTTGGTCTAATGTTCAAAAATTGGAACTGAAATGAAAATGCCAAAAAATTCTCAGCAGCAAAACAATCATGCAAACAACAATTTTAAGATATTCTTTTCCTGGTGCATTTCTAAGCATATGGACTGATACATCTAATTTTGCTGTAGATGGTTTGTTAAGACAACTTTCCAAGAAAGAATAGGAATTGAATACCCTTACTCAGTGAAATTAAACAATTGTCATAAGTAAACTATTTTTGTTAACTAAGAACTATTCCAACCTTATTTCACTATAAGACACTTGATAGAAGGTAGAATTGAAGGCAAGTTTAAACTTGTTAAAAGGTAGAATTTTCCAAATCTATACCAATCAAAAACCATTAATTTATGTTTAACAAAATCCTTGAGTGAGTGAGTGAATGTAAAGGTTATTGGAGAAAGATATGGCTATGCTGTGACAAATAAGATTTAACTGTGGTCTAGACATGAAAAAATTAAACTAGTTGATAAGGAAGGTCAAAAATAGAGAAGAATCACTAGGATAACCCGAGGATGCGTCACCCATGTTTACCAAAGACAGTAAACTCCACCAACAAAATCCTTATAAATGTTCACCTAAGCAATTACATTACCTTGATTTTATATTGCAGTACTCCAGCATTATCAAGCATTTATAAGAAACCAAACATGTAGTAGCAGACTCACTGTAAAACAGATCTTAATTCAATTACTAAGTCTTTTCTGAATTATGAGCTGACTAAGCCTCAACAAAATGATGCGAAAATACTAAAGTTTCTAAAAAATATAAGTTCCGTCCATCAACTTGAAAACAAACATTGACAAAGTTCAGATTCAGACTTACTATACAACATTTCAATTGGTTCACCACAAACATTTGTTTCTCATTCATTTCAAAGACTAATTTTTGAACAGCTGCATAACATTAAACATCCCGAAATAGCAACTAAGACAATATAAGAGAATGGCAAAATTCAGTTAAGAAACATCATTAGCTAGTGAAGGAAATACACACACATATGTGCTCATTCACCCAAAAAACCACACTATGAATTGGATATTAATCTGTAGCATTTGTATTTTTCCCAACAAGCTATAGTGACAACTTTTTTCTACAGCTCGATTCAGAATCAAAGCCCATATATAAAATATATATTTCATTTTCTAATTTTCTACATGGGGTTTTAACCTCTGTGTGGATTTAACGTGCAACAGCCAACATCCAAGACTTTTTTGGTGTATCAAAGTCTAAAGCAGTCGTAAAAAGTCACCAGGTCATTTAAATCTTGAAAAATTATCTTTTTAAAATATAATATTTAATGCTCGATATTTATAAAATGAATTTATTTAAGAAATTTGAAAACTCACAGAGTCAGGATCTTTACTTCCATCTACTTTCAAAACCATACCCTGTTCACTAAACTGATTCACAATAGGCAATGTGTCTTCATGAAATGTTCGAAATCTGAAAATAATTTTGTACATTAAAAACGAATATTAAAGTAGAATAGTTTAACATTTGTTATAGAATTATTCAGCGAAAAAGATTAGTAAATATGGAGAGTTTTATTAAATTTAAAAGATATATTTCATGAATAATAGTGAATTATCATCTTACTTCATGGTTAAAGGCATTGAGGAGAACCCAAGTTTGAATTACTCAAAAATTTTGCGCGTAAAAATAAAATCCTGTATAAGCATTTCTCTTTCAAGAATAAATAAAAATAAGCTATCTACTTTAAGATTATTTTAAAAGTATTTAAAAGGAACTTTTCATTGATATTTTCAATAACATAATGCAATAAATGTAAGCAATCAAGAGAATTCTGTATTCTTATAATACAAGATATTTTACGATAAAAGTGATTGTGGGAAGCACATTCTCTAAATACAGAACTATTTTGGATCTCAAAAAAACATTTCTAATAAAATAAAAGTTAACAGTTTTAAGAATTTCAAAAAAATAAATCTTGCTTTCATATATGTAGATAGTACAAAAAAATTCAAGCATATATAAACCAGGTATATTCAGACTTTCTCACAATGCATGGAAATTAAAACTTTGAATAAGTCAGATTAATTTTACTTCAAACATACAAAATTTTATACAAAAGGACAATTATATTTTAAAATTTAAGATACTTGCTTTTTTTCCTTCAAATTTTAGAAAAAAAAATATAAAAAGTTGTAGGAATTGAATTACTAAAAATAATCCAAAAAATACACAAAAATAGGTTACAAATTGATGGTTCAGTAATTTTACACTCGGTTATCTATTTTTAATAATGCTAGACAATAAGGAATGAGACTGAACAACATTTAACTTGTATTCATAATTCAAGAAAATGTTTTTAAAATACTATAAATTTTAGAGGTGATGAGAAGCATTTATAGAAAAAAATCTATATTCCAAATACATTCTCGAAAAAATTAAATATATAGCAATTTAATATACATTCCTTCTTGAAATAAAATCTGAAGCTTTGGTAATCATTAAAAAATCATTGTATTATAGGGAAATGATGATTATTCAAATACTAGGTATTCATGAATTCTGTGTAAAACATATATACATATATTTCTTTTCACCTATTTAAAAAAGATGTTCAAAATAATCAAAAAAATGGATATTTAAATTAGCTCCTAAAATAAACAAAAGCCTATCGAATTTATAACAAGGATTTAAAATGGTAACAGAATTAGTAAACATTCACCTCTTCTTTAAACTTTCAATATTATCATCAGAACGACCACTGCCTTCAGCACCTCTTTTTAAGCATCTCTCTATGCAAGACTGTATTCAATAAATGAAAAAGAAAACACTTTGAGTAAACAGCAATATAATCTCAAAGTTGAATACATCAAACTTAATATTTATAACTTATGTTAAAAATTACTACAGCAAAACCCAAAGATTAGTTTTAAATCAAAATTTAAAATTCTAATATTTCAATAAAAAATTTAAATTCTCTAAAGAAACAAATAAAAAGACACGACACGATTGAAATATTGAATACCAGCAATAAATATGTATTTAGAAATCAAATTTAGATCCTCACAGAAGATAGTTGTTAAGATATTCTAAATTTAATGCTTTTGAATTTTATTTGCATGAAACCTACATTCAAACATTCTAATAATTGTTTTCATTATCACTTTTTTTTTATAGATGCCTAAAAATGCATATTTTTGATAAAAATTAATCAAGCAACTTTAAAAAAAAATTTAAACACATAAAAAACTAGCTTGATAATTAAAGTTTAAATTACTCATCTTAATTTAGAAAATGATTGAAAAATACCTCTTCAGAGCAATCAATGAACAGAATAAATCTGACATCTGACTTATCACTCATCTCTTTATTCCAACCATCAAGATTATCCTTATTACGTGGAAATCCATCTACCAAAAATTTGTTACTGGATGAAGTTTTCATTGCCTAAAAATTAAAGTTTAAATACCATCAAATTCAAAAATGAAATTTATAATAAGATAGTTAGAAACATACTTTCTATTAAAAAGATTTGCAATATAATCTTTAAATTATATATAAATGTATAATGAAAATAAAAAGTGTTAATTTTTTTTTAAGGAAAAAATGCTACATTTTGGTAAATTACCTATAAAAGGAAAAAAAATGATGCATGCATTGTCAATGTAATACAAAGTTGGAAAGGCTAGACACACAAAATTTGGTATGCTGAAATGTTAGGCGATCATGGTGTGCACCTTGAAGCAATTTTTTTCAAAAATCACTTTAAATATTTTATTCTTTAATTCGATGTTCCACCTTTTTTTACATGCTTTTCATACAGAAATTTTTAACCATACAATCAGTGAGCTGAATTTACCTACTTTACTTGTCCCACCCCCCTTCCATTATGCAAGGTTATACTTATTTTAGTTTATTCCTAGAAGCAGAAATACAATTCTTCATAAAAATCTATGCGGGAAAATATTGTTTCCAAAAGGTAAATTTTAGTTTCAATAGAACTAAATTTTGATTACCTGTTATCTTTTTTAACCTTTAGTTCATGCTATAATTTATTTTTTTAGTTTAAGTCCGTTTAATATATAGTCCTTATTTGTCACTAATTTAAGAAAGTATTTTATAAACTGTACTGTTTTCACTGTTTAGTGATAAATTTGAGATTTGGTTTGAACATTGATAGATATTTATGTATAAACATTGATTTCAGTGAAATTAAAGCATGTTGATTGCAAAGATGGTAATGTGAGTTTTTTTTAGTTAACTAAACATTACATTGAGTTTTATATAAAAAATTTACCTCAGCAAAAAAAAAAAAAAAAAAAAAACCTCCAGCTAGAATTACATGTACATTACCCCATAGTTAAATAATTCAGTAAAGAATTTGTCCAATCAATCCTAAACAGCCCCCTTTTTTAAACATTACATAATTTTGTCAAATTTTATGTTCTGTTAACATAATTTTTTGAAAAATATTTTATTTTTAATCAATTTATCTTGATAACAATCTCTCAACAAGTATAAAAAAAAATTGTAATAAAATATTACATATAAATTATGATAAAACTCATATGTAACAAAAATGGTAACACATCATTTTTCAAAGGACAATTTTTTGATATTAAGATAATTTAGAATACACAGATTTATAATATTTAGAGTGCATTTTGGAAGCTTTCTAGTAAACAGAAAAATACCAAATACTGTTATAAATTATATCTGAATGCTTTAAATTAAAATGATTTGTTTTTAGTTCGACAAAAGCAAATATAAAATTTAGATTGAAAACTTATTTTATATTTTTAGTCAACTGAATAACTAAAAATATTCATTACATAAATATGCTGTACAAGATAATTAGAAAACACACCTTACCTCTTCAATAAGACGGCAAGTGATTTCAACAGGTACAATGGTACCATTGCGAATATGGTTTTCAATAAGTTCTCCATATTGTGATCCAGGAGTATTTCTCTCGGCTCGTAGTAGATCCCCAGCAGATAAATGGACAAAACCAAAATTCTAAAAGGGTAAAAAAAAAAAAAAAGAGAGATCTAGCAAACTAATATCAAACTTAAAAAAAAAACTTTATAAATTGCAATTTTTAATGAATATTAGAAGATATTTTACAAAACCTAAAATTAAATAAACATGAATTTTATCAAACATTCTTACTAAAAACATTAATATAAAAATACCAAACAGGAGAAAGCATAAGACTTTTTTATAAAAGAATAATAGCATAAATATAGGGGTTAAAAGACATTAAAAAAATCTTAATATCAATTAACTATGACAAATTTTTATTATTTTGATTCAATATTGACTGTTCAAATAGCTTTAGTTTAGTTTAGTGTAGTTTTTATTAACGTTGCACTAGAAGCAACACGAGGGCTATTGGCGACGGTCAAGTGACGAGGACGACACCTGAGCTGGCACCCTCCTCTCCTAACATCCACACCACACCAACGGGAGGACTTTGGGCCCCGGCTACAAGGCAGGTCTTCGGTGGCCAAGGATCGAGCCCGCGACTGAACGAAAACCACCGGTCGCGAGTCCACAACCTTGACCACTCGACTACCGCGGCCCCTTCAAATAGCATTGTCTAATTTTACAACAAATTCATTTGGAAACAGAAGTACAAAATACCACTATTTTATAACTTTAATTCTTCATAACAAAGTTCAATTGATAAATCATTTTTTATTTTCAACAAAAAAGAAAAATTGCTTACATCAACAATCTTCTTGCACTGTGTTCCTTTTCCAGCTCCAGGAGCTCCCAATACAAAGACTACTTTAGGTTTTGAAGCCATTTTTAATAAGTATAGAATCCCTTTAAATCTCATACATCACCTAAAAATTGTACAAAATATTGTGATTAAATATATACATATTCTAAGAAAAGAAATAAAGTTTACTAAAGTGAACATCTTATTCCTTTTATGTGTTTTTATGGGCTTTTAGGTTGAAAATCTAGATATTCAGACAGCTGTAAAAACTAATTATAAAAGTACTATAAGAAACAAACTAATAAAAACATGAAAAAGAATAGAATTGTATTTAAAACTATTGTTTTATTTACCAGTAATCATTTCCTTAACAAATAAGAATAAAAGCCTAACATAAAACCTATTCATTAAAATACTTCAAAGATTAATGTATTTCTCTCGACAAGAAAAAAAAATTACATATATAAGTGTAAAAAAAAAATGCGAATGTCCTTAAAATTCTTAAAACCTGGTTAGGAATCTGGATACATATATTTAATAAATCACTTGTGAATCTTTATATTATCTGTAAAATGAGGTTAGTAACATTGATTATGTGAATACCTAATCTTTGTCCTTTATTTATTTTCAGCCACCAGTTTAAGCTGAAGCAAGACTATATATTTATCTAAAAGTGTTACAATAATCCCTCTGAATATTAATATTAAATACATAGCATAAAAAATAAAATTTAACTTTATTTTTAAGTAACTAGATGAACAGATAAATTACTATAACATAATTTCAAGAGGTTTGAATACACCATTTTATCTTGAGCTTTTCACGAAAACTTGGTTTTCGATAACATTGAATGTAAACATTTCAGAATTGCTAGCTTTTATAAAGCTTTTGATTATAATTCTCAGATTTTGAAAATATATAATGATAAATTTTTTTTCCTGTCAAGGCAAATTTTTGCAATAAATTTTAATGACATTTTTCAAACAATAAAAAATATTTATTGGTTACTAGGTGGTCCATTTTCTGAATTTGAAAATAATTTATCGAATTAAAAACATACGAATAAACACTTTTTATCTTGACAATAATTGAAATTTAAAATTTTCCCCCCCGAATTCTTGGATAATTTACAAAGTAAAATGGTCATTAATAATAGATCACTTTTAAGTGATACTTTTTATTCAAGCATTTTTAAGATTATTATCCCAAATTATTTGGGAATTTAAAATTGACTGCATAAGAATTACCCACTTTATATCTAAACATTACTCACTGAATATAAGACTAGTTTTTAATTGTTTCTTCAAAAAATTATTTAAGCTATAAAGGAAAATAGGCAAAAAAATTTTTTTAACAATTTCATTGAGAAGAAAGAAATTGCAAATGAAGATATAGATGGACAACATAGAAATTAAATCAAATTTAAGAACTTCAAACAATATCAATGGAAAAATGGATTAAGATATCATTAAAAAAACACAGAATACACAAATAAAACTGCTCAAAATTAATTAGCAGTAATAACACTTATATCACTCAAAAACATTTTCAAATGAAAATCATTTACAAGATTATCCATTTCATCAATATTAACGTTCCAGAAATAGGAAAAATTTGATAATTACAAAAATAATGAACAAAAAAAAAAAGCTATATATGATAAAATCAAAAACCCAACAAATGGGTCCCTTAAAGTGATACGATACACTTTTCATTAAAATGAAGAAAACCTTACAAAATAATAAAGAACTTTATTCCTTAAATTAACGTTTGATTTACTTTATAATTATCTAAAAGCATCACTTATATACAAATAAAAACATTATATGGAAATATATTCTGAAAAAAAAGGTAAAATTTTCTTAAAAGAAACAGTTTACTTCCATTTGTAATGATGAATCAAAATTATTTTTAAGGAATAAAAAAAAATTAAATGTTTTAAAACTACATTATGTTACATACAATTTCAAACAGCTATAAAGAAGAAAATTTGTGAAAGTATGAATAATAATTGTGTACACTTATCACCAAACTTGATCTAAATATTTTAAAATACAATTCATACATGTAATCAGTCAAAACTAATTGAGCATATTACAATAAAAAAAAATAATAAGATTTACAATTCCTCTAGAACGAATAACCACAAATACCTATCGTTAACAAAGCATAGAGGTAAGAAAGAAATCATTGGTATTTCCAATGAAAATGTAAAAAAATATTAGCGGAGTATATGTATATATTTCAACAATTAATATATTTCTCCTTCAAATAAATTGCACATGACCTAAAACATAAGCAAACTGAATCAGTGAAATATTGTTAAACAGAACAATTGTTTCCATGTTCAAAAATTTACTTAATTTGAATCATAAAAATTAGGAAGTACCTTTGGAACCACGTATGCAAAAGTAAACTGCTCAATTTATCAGACCGTCAATGATCCCTCAATTAATCCCGGAAGCGGAAACTTTGTTTAAAATTTCAATCAATCAAGTGAAACAAAATGTGTTGCCAGTTTTTTAAATTAATACTCCAAAGAAAGAAAGTGCTGCAGGGGTTCGAATATCAGGGCTTAGCAAAATCGGTTGATACGGAGAAAATCAACATAATTTTTTTCCTCTAATCGAATTAAATTCAAAGATTAATGATTGAAATTTTTTTAAGACACTATGCAAAAATATCTAGCATTTATACTAAATGAAAGAGCTTGGGCAAATCCTAAAAATTGTTTTATTGATATTTGGCTCTCATTTTCGCATCATTATTCAGCCAAGGAAAGATTTTAAGCTGCCAGTCTGATAATCTAGATACGATTGATCTAGTTGATATAACAACAGCTTTCAACAGATCAAATTAATTAAAAAAAAACAGAAATGAACTAAAATTGCCCATGTTAAAAAAAAGAAAGAAAAAAAAAATCCTTTTAGTTCTTAACAATTCAATGTCCTGGTTCAATTTGTTCAAATTCTGATGAAACATAAAGAATTCGTCCTTCCTGTGCTGCAAAGAGGATGGAAGAGTCATCATAAACTACAGGGCTTGATATTAGGGAAAAGTTTGCCTTCAGCCTTCTTTAATTTCCTGATCATGATTCTGGATGGGGTTCTAGCTTGATCGGTTGTACTTATCACGTGCACCTCTGACTTTTGCCTCCCAAATTTCTAAATCATCCTAGCAGCACATTTAGTGCTACTGTGCAAAGAAGATTCTTGATTTTTTTAAGAATAAGATTGGACACGGATTTTTTCATTTATTATGACTTGCAAAATGGATCTCAATACCTCCTTGTGAATATACCAGTGAACTTTCTTTAATATAGCGAATGTGTTAGGGATTATTCCTGCCTTCTACATCTTTATTTTGTGGATGGAGCTAAATTTAAATTAATAAAATAGAGTTTTCTCTATTTATGTTTCCACATGCCTGCACGTGTAGAAAAAAAAAATTTCTCTTGGATTACCAAATCAGGACCACTTTTTGGATTACAAATGGATACCAATTACTCTAATGATAAAATGAACTCCTCAGAAAAAGAGGTAAGTGCTATTTTGTCTCGCATTAGGGAGTTTAATGTCTATGAAGTAAATAATTCCATAATTAACATAACCTCCCACGATGAATGTTTAAACTTAAGCAAAAAATTTGAAAATTTACAATCGAATATAAGTGATTATAAACTAACTAATACAGATTATTTAAACAACACAGCTTTGATCTTAGGACTTGCCCTTAAATGCTCCAAAAAGTTAAATTAAATAAGCTATCGAGAGCTCCAGCAGCCCTTAAACCATAAAGATGCTGGATTACAAATGTTAAAAGAAACACTAGATGCATTAGAAAGCAAAATGTCAGCAACTGCTGAAACCCATAATAACACCACTATTAAAATAATTAAAATAAAAAGAGTGCCAAACTCCCTGCAAAAATCACAGGGGAAAAAAGTAAAACCCATAGAATTGACCAATAAATTCAAAGCATTGAAGGTCGATGAAACCCCAGTTCAAAATGAATTAAATGAAACCCAGCCCCAAACTAAATTAAATGAAAATCGAAAGGAAATAAAAACTGATGTAAATAATGAAAACAGGGAGGAAAAAATTACTTCCCCAACTCAGGAAATAAAGCCAAAAAGAATCCCTCCCATTATTATAGATGAAGCCCTAAACACGCCCCCCCTCATGGACGAAATTAGTTGAATTGTCCGAGCAAGAATTATGACTCAAATGGTAAATGGAAAATTGAAAGTGCTCCCAGATACAATAGATGCACACAGAAAAATCCAAAATTTTGTATATGTCAAAAAACTTAAATCCCATACCTTTGAGATGCAGAACCCAAAGCAAATGAAAATAATAATCAGAGGATTACCAAGAGGCTACGACTAGACAGAAATACTAGAAGAAATCAAAAGACACGGACCAAACCCAGAACACATAAGCGTACTAAAAACAGACGCACAAACGCTAATACGCCCTTCTGTTTAGTTGTATTAAATAAAAATCCCATCAATCAGGAAATATATAACATTGAAAGTATCGGCTATTTCAAGGTAAAAATTGAAGCACTCAAAAAAAAAAAAAAAAAAAAAAAAAAACATGCCACATCAATGTTATAGATGTCAGCAATTTTACTAACACATTATGTTCTGTAATAGAGAGAGTCCAAATGCCTCAAATGTGGGGGAAAACATCTAACCAACTAGTGCAAAAAATCATTAAAATCTCCTCCGAAATGCGCTCTTTGTCAAGGGTCTCACCCAGCTAACTACTCAGGTTGCCCAAACAACCCAAAAAATTATACGCCCAAACTTGTCGCGAACGTTTGGGTGGAAAGGAAAAAAATTCAAGCAAACCAAAATAATACCACCAAAAACTCAAACACAGCCAACCTAAATTCCTCAAATCAATCTGCCATTTTACTCCAGATGTTCAAAATGATGGAACAGATGGGCGATATGTTCAAAATACTTCAAAACCAAATTCTAGTAAACAATAATGGGTAAAGCAAACAACAGCCAAAGAAGTCTGAGAATTTTTAGCTGGAATGCTGACAGAGATTGGGGAAGACTCGACGAGCTTTAAAACTCGGTTGCTGAGCATGATCAGGATATTATCGGGATCCACGAAACTCACCTCAGACCTTCTGACAGCATTAAAATAGTTAATTATACATGCCGTAGGAACGATAGAGTAATGCACAGGGGAGGAGGCACCGTCATCTTTGTAAGAAATTCACTCAAACATTACCCAATAGACATATATTGCAATACATTTGAAAATTCGCCATCAATTTGTGCTTAAACGACAATTGTACTATTACCATAATCAACATCTACCGATATCCACACGGTGCCATTAATACCATGGAGCTAGTCACCTTCTTCTTAAACAACAACAAAGCTGTTGCGTCATGATCAAACTCCATGAGAGGTAAGTTTCTCTGTTGGAGAGTGGCAACAGATGTAAGAGAGGGAAAAGTTGTAACGGTTGTGTTTTGGAAAAGATGATGGCGAAAAAGAGTGTTTAATATTTGTGCTGTGCTGTTTTGATTTAAATATATGTTTTTGATGTTTCTTACAATGTTGTCATCTATAAACAAAACTGCCTACATTCATTTTCACAGTAAATCCTAATAGGAACTACAAAAGCCGTTCTCTTTGGGTTCAACAGAAATGAAAAAATTCTTTACGATTGGGCAATAAACAATTGCATAGAAATAATGGCACCCATTGCTCCTACTCATTTTGCTACTAATAACCCAATGAATTCAGTCTTCGATAGAGTGTTTGCTAAAAATATAGCACTGTACAATATCGAATCAGTAAATGAACTTAGCAGTGATCATAGCCTAATAATTATCGATCTACTTCTTAATAATACCCTCTCTCCCCTACTTAGAACTATGAAATCAACTAATTGGATCAAGTTTCAAGACGATATTTTCCATAATATTAATGGAGACCCAACAATTAATGAAAAATGAAATTGTCGATGCAATCCTTAAATTTAATAGCATCATCACACAGACGATCACTGCAACGAGTGTCACCAAAACTATTAATACCCCCTCACCTTAGACCCTCTCCTGATATTAGAGAGCTTATTAAAACTAAAAAGAGATTCCGGTCCAGATTTCAGTCTACTAGGGATCCAACTTTCAAGCGAGAAATGAATGCTTTCAAAGGCAAATTAAAAACTAAATAAATAGCAGTAAAAATAAAATCTAGAAAAATTTATTAAACAAACTGAACCCCGAAGACAACTCTCTGTACTATATGCAGATGAAAATAGCCAAAAAACCCATTTAAATTCTTTCATTACATGGATAAAATGGAATAGTTTATATAGATGAAGAAAAGGCTGAGGTCTTTAAAAACATAATAGAAGACACATTTACCGAAAATGTAGAACCATGTGAAAACGCCACTATTGAATTATTTGAAAAAACTGTACAAAAGTTTTTCAACAATCATAATCTGGACCCTCCACCTCCTCTCACCAGCCCAAAGGAAATTATAAACATAATTGAAAAACTACCAAATAAAAATGCCTCTGGACTGGGCTCTATTCCCAACTATGCACTTAAACTTCTCCCCCTTAACACAGTAACTCACCTGGAAAATTTTTTTAATAAATGTCTTATTTATAATCACTTTCCCACTTGTTGGAAATCGTGATAATGTGATAATGCTCCCCAAACCAAATCAAAACCATAAATTCCCACAGAGTTACAGACCAATTAGTATGCTCTGCAATGCTGCTAAGATATTCAAAAGAATTATTTTAAATAGAATTAAAAATCACGTTTCAATCACAAACTGTATTCCCCCTGAACAATCGGTTTCAGGGAAGGAAACTCCACCACGTACCAACTCATCAGAGTTACCAACATTATCAACGAAGGGTTTGTCCTAAAACATCATTCCATGGGGTCTTCTTAGATGTAAGAAGAGCCTTTGACAAAATGTGACATGATGGACTTATTTACAAATTAATAAAACAAAATTTTCCAAACTACATTATCAAAATAATTTATAAATTTTTAAAAAAATAGATCATTTAGTGTCAGAATAAACAAATCTCACTCCACCCTGAGCCGAATTCATGCGGGAAAGCCCCAAGGCGGGGTCCTCTCGCCCCATTTGTACAATTTGTACACGCTTTACTTCCCACACCATGTTAGTGTTAGCACTTGCCTCTTTGCGGAAGATTCCGAGGTATTAGCCCATGGCTACAACTTCAAACTCACTCTAAAAACAATACAACACTATTTACACACCCTGGAGAAATACCTCACACTCTGGCGAATAGTCATAAATGTTGACAAATCACAGGTAATACTCTTCCGCAAAGGAAAGCAAAACCCCACACTCCCCCTACACTCTTCGACGAAGAAATCAGCTGGATATTAGTGGTTAAATATCTGGGTCTGCTCATCGATCAAAAATTGACTTAGTACAAACACATAAAACACTTACAAGATAAATTCTGGAATAAGATCCATCTCTTATTAGTAGACACTCACCACTTTCGCTCAAAAATAATGTCCTACTCTATAAGCAGATTTTACACCCAGTTATTACCTACACCTCCCCTGTAAGGGGGGCTGCAGCCCCGACCTACCTGAAACACATACAAACTTTACAAAACAGAATCATGACAAACACTTCATGGAACGTCAGAAATTCTGTAATACACAATGACCTGCAAATTGAACTCATTGATAAATTTATCACCAAGCTTTCGAAAAGTCTTTTCATATCATGCAAATCCCCTGATCAAAGCTTAAGCAACATTCATGGATATAAATAATAAGCAAAACTTTGCCTACAAAACCATCAAATGGCTTCAGCCACTTATACCTCCATAATACCATCCAACAATCTTCAAATCCTCATTGACACTGATCTTTACAAACGAAAAAAATAGCACTTCCCTCCATCTCGAAGAAGAAGCGGGAATGATTGCAGCAATTTCTGCAAACAGTCCTGCCGTTTACCTCCTCCCTCAACCTAACAGCCTATTTAACTTTAAATAATTTTCTAATTGTTCTTTTAAACTTTTCATAAATACTGAGCAGAAGCGGCAAATTCACTGGCGCTCGTTAGCCATCTAATTTAGTAGTAGTAGTAGTCTCAGTACCGTCCGACCAAATTCTCTTAATTTAAGTCAAGTCTAAGAGATCTGCGAATCGTTAAAATTTATGGTGGTATCATTAAGATCTTAAGCATGCAGCACGAGAAGGCATACGCGTATCTCTGCTACATCGAAGAAAAATACTAGGACTAAGGAAGTGACTTCTACAAAAAGGCATGTGAAGTTTATCAGGCAGCCATGGAAGTAGCAGCCAGGAGTAGGTATGTATGAATTTTATTCCAACTGTCTTATTTCAGGATTCCACACATACATTAAACTTCTCCCCTCATCAACTAAAAATATAAAAGAACTGACGATAATGTTTATATCACTCCCCGAATTCACAAGCAGGCATAAGGGGAAATATTTGAGGCTCATTTTACACAAATAGTGAAAACATCTAACAAGTTCAAATGTCTTAAAAATCACAATAATAACGATATTTTAGATTCTCAACAAACAACGGAGGAAATAGATAAGTAAGCTATTCTGCTTAGGGCACAGGTTTTCCCTCCCCTTATGATAAAAATCTCCAAAAATTATCGTTGGCAGCTATGAGAACTAACTCTAGTTTTTGAAAATACTAGAATAAATTTCTCGGTAAAGAACATTAAATTGTACATTGACACTCCTGAAGAATATAAAGTTCTCACTGCATACTTACGCAAGACAACTAATCACGAACACTATGTGATTAATCCAAAACTCGAATTAATTAAAACTGTTATTAAGGATTTTCCGAGAGACACAGCAAAGACAACCTTAACGAAGAACTTAATGATCTGGGGTTCACTCCCACCAAAGTCAGCCGGCTGCAAAACAAACGTACTAAAATGTTATTACTAATATTTATGGTTATCTCTCCGGATCAGATAATGCCATAAAAATATTCGAAATGAACAGACCATGCTTTATAATTATCAGTGTAGAAGGCTGTAGAGGCAAAGGGGAAACTTAATGCTACAATTATAACTACTTTAACTACTTGCCAGAAAACTGTCACATGGCTCCCAGATGCCCAAACTGCGGATGAGCTAGCATGGCTAGATACTGTGAAATTAAGGGCAGAATTGACAATTGTGACTGCATAAACTATGGCAAAAGAGGAAACATGTCCTCCAATGGAGAGTATGCAGTTTTTTATAAATTATCTAAAACATAAAACCACAAAAATAAAGAAACATTTAATAGCAATTGAGAAAGAGAGAACCTCTCCTATGCAAAGGATACTGCAAACAAAAATTAACGGATGGGGCCATGAGACTCTGAAAACTTAGCATAAACTGAGGGCAAAATAAAGAACCATCTCCGTAATAATTATGATTAAAAATGCAATTTAAACAAAAATTAAACGCTGATAATTTTATAAAGCAATAGAGGTCACAACAAGCCACGAGGACATTTTTAATAAATTCCTTGGATTCATCAAGTACCTTCTCCAAATTAGCTAACGGCTCGAAAAATATAAAGGATACGCATTAATCAAAACGCTCATGGACGATGATAATAAAATTGAACTCGCAGTTTATTTTCCTTATCTCAGTTTATGTTCTATGAACGCAAATTGGGTTTTATGTCACATTTTTTAAGTTAAGAGATTTCATACAGAAGCACAGCACTGATTAACTTTTGGTTTAAGAAATCTCATTTGATACCACAAAATAATATGGATGATTGGAAAGATCAGACACTTTTGCAAAGTTCTGGTGGAACCATGTTTCTAATCAATAGTTGGCTCCAACATGTTGAAATGGCAGTTGTAGTTTTCGAGACACAAAACTACTTCTATATATCAATTTTTTCCCATCCTTTCCATTTACACACACACACGCACACACACACATTCTCTCCTCCTCTGACCACATTTTCTTTACTCAGGACTTATTTTTTTGGCGATTTTAGCACTAGACATAACGACTAGAACTGAACTGTAGATTCAACTAGAAGAATTGAATTAAAAAAGTTTACGGATATTAGACACTTTCAAATAACACTTCTTCACCCACCCCCCAGCACACACGTATCAGCCAAATTTCACCTAATACCATCGACACAGCATTAACTAATGAATTCAACAATATACACAAGAAAATTTCTATCGCAGAATTATCTTCTGATCATAGTCCAGCTTTCATTCTCGTTTGATTTTAAAATTACATTCGAAATTAGCACTCGTTCTATTACCACCTGCTGATCTGAATTCCGGCAGATGATCAATGAAAATATCAAAATTCAAAATTATGACAAAACTAAATGAACTAAGCGAACTTGATACCCCTAGTGAATTTGAAACTAAGATCGTGAAATCGACGGAATCTATCAATAATGCCTATCATAATGTATTTACACTAGTTAATAATAGAAATTCAAAGCACCCCTCTCCAAATATTAAGACTCCTCTTTAAAACCTAGAATAACCTTAGGATACAATATCAAAGAATCTTAAACTCTGGTATTAAATCAGAAATTAATAGAGCCCAGAATCAAATATTAAAAAAAATTAAAAAATTCTCAAATGATAACAGGAAGAAAAAACTAAAATACCTTAATACACAGAACAACTCCCTCAGGAATCAAACTCAATTTCTAAAGAAAAAGAAATACAATATCGCCCTGAATAGCGACCACAGATAGTACTGACATCCAAAAAGAGGAATTGCTGTCAGATACATAAGAGCAAAATTTCCAAGCGAACTCCCGACCAGCAAATGTAAGCACAAACATATACACACTAGTTAAAAGCACACTATATAACTTCTTTACTTCCCCCCAAACAACACACTACATCAATCCAGTGAGGCTATTTGAAATTTTAAATTGAATTTAAAAAGTTAATATTTAAAAATCCTGGTAAATATGGAGTTTCAAATAAATTTCTTAAGTACTTTCCTACTAAAATTATTCTTCAAATCACTTTCCTCATTAACAAAATTCTAAAATTGTGGTACTTACCAAAATGTTAGAAAACTGCCATTACTTTTCTGTCCTAAAACTAGGTAAAAACCCCAATTTACCAAAAAGCTGTAGACATTTCTTTACTTTCTTCTCTTGACAAACTTACTGAATTTGATATTCTTCAAAGATGTAAAAATCATATCTATCAAAATATGATCTCATAACTCCTAACCAATATGATTTCACAAAGAAACTCTCAACTATCTCCTCAGATCTAAAACACCGTACAAAACAGTTGCACCTTTTCTAGATATCCAAAACGTTTTCGAAAAAGTCTGGCTAGAGCTTGCATACAAAATTAATTAATCTTTCCCAAACACACTTATATACTCAATCCACTTCTACATTACAGAGAAAACGGTTCAAGTCAATGCACACAATACGCTCTCCATTCCCAGAAATACCTCAGCAGGAGTGGTGCAAAAGTCTTTATTAAGTTCACATTTATTTAATTTATATGTAAATGACATCCCCTTATACACCTTAACAACACAATATGAACGCAGACAACATGACTGTGCTAGCAACATTTAGAAATCCCAGATCAATAACTTATGCACTCAACAATGCATGAATGCATGCTGCTTGAAAAATTCTTTAATGAGAGGAAAATTAAAATCAAAAAATGAAGACAAATCAGCTGCAGCCCTTTTTACTAGGAAAACGAAAATAATTTCTCCTTCTGTTCTTTATAAATTTGAAATCCCTTAGTACAACACTGCAAAATACCTACGAGTAACCCTAGATAAAATGCTTACATGGAAACACGAAACTTTACAAACGAGAGAAAAATTCCGGAAAAAAAAAATGCAAACTTTCCCCCTTAATATACGGGACTCCAAAATGGCTATAAAAATAAGTTGCTTCTGTTCACCTCTATTTTGCATCCCCAAGTTATCTACGCGGCAAAGTCAAAAATTAAGCTTGATAATTAAGATACATTTCAAAATTCATTGCTAATAATGTTAACAAAAGCTACATGTTACATCAGAAATGTGTAAAGAACTTAAAGTTCCTACTTTTCAAGAACACATAAAGAAAATTTCTAACTTTTTCAATGGCCTGTAACTTACAGAAAAGGAAAATAGAATCAATCTCGAACAATTATCCCCCAACCATATTCAAAAATATCCAGAAGAATTCTTCTAGACTATCATCAACTCTCTTATAAAGGGAATTTCTCTTTTTAAAACTTCACTTTAATTTTTTTTATTATTCTTACTTTTCCTTTAAATTCTTTTGAAATATCTATAAAATTCAAATTCTAAATCATCAGTGTAAACTACATAGTACTAGTTCCGCTCGTTCTCCTCTTATCTTTTCGGGGCAGCGAATAGTGACACTCCCCACCACAATTCTACAGCCAATAATAATTCACCCTCTCAGCTACATCTTCACTGAAGAATTTGTAGCAACATCTCTCCCAAGACCTGGTTTCAGCCTCCAATCCCCAACTGGAATGAGAAACCAGTTCCTGAACCAAAAACCAATAGCAATTCATCATCTATCTGCTGCAGAGAGTTTCAATTTCCATCCATAGCCCAGTAGCTAATATTTGTCTCTGATTCGAGCTTGGAGGCCATTGGTGTGGCCTGGGAGTTAGAAGAAAGCGCAGCTTACGTGCAAGCCATTTCTTAATTTCAAGCACATTTTTTTTTAAAAATTTAATACCTTTTTGTTTGTTTTTAAGAGTTCAAGGTAATACACATATTATCAATACTGTTACCTATACGACAAATTAATTTTCTAATACCGTAAAGGCTCATATACTAACTACTTACTCTATCAGGCGTAACAAATTCTTCCTATGGCTCTGAAAATATCAGTTTTTAAAACAAGTATAACTTGGAAAGTAACAAACTTTTATTTAAAACTCAGATTACTTAAAATTGTTTTCTCTTTCAAATTCATTGGAGTTTTTGTGTCAGAAACTCAGTTCTTGTTCACTCATTTAACAGCCTCCTTTTTTATGGATATTTCAATATCAATCATAGATTCTATGCAATATTGAAAATAGATTATGAGATTTTAATAGCATTCTATTGATCATATCAATTCAGCGATAGGCTTTTAATATCCATTTCTCCATTGGTAGAAATTTCGCAAAACATAGAATGTGTCATGAGCCATCTACAATTGAAATCTTATAGATTTTCTTAAGAAATCTGGGCAGTTTAAAAATAATTCATCACAACATAACTTTAAAAAAATCTCTCTTGCAGTTAGATAGTTCTGAGGTGAAAACGCGATGCATAAGTTACGCTGATACATTGTGCATAAAAATTAAATACTAATTTCAGCAATCTCTTCATATTTAACGCATTTTTTATCACAGAAATCATACTCCAAGGACAGACCTTATTATAAATAAGTTCAAAAAAAATTTCCGACACATGTGCGCGTATGATTGAGACATCAATCACATTAATTTCCTTACGGATGATGTTTAAGCGAAGTGACCTTTTATATATTTCATTTTTTTATTAATTTTTACAGGATGGGCCATTGATTTCGCGATCAAAAGGAAAAGTCGTTTTCAGAACAGCTTTGGCTGAGAAACCGACAAAGGAGTTCCTTTCCCTCTTTCGGATTGCCATGGAGCTTGATAGACCCCATAAACGTCAATCACTTGACCGGTATCTCTAGTTTTCAATAGGGAGGAAGTTAGAGATTCGTTAAAAATTCCTCTTTTTATTCCTTATAGCGTTGTTTTTATAAGCGGTTCTAATTTACTTCATTATACCAAATAAATGCTCTTTAAAAATACCAATGAAGTATTTTTGTGCATATAAATAGATTAATCATAATATTGTCTATGTATTAAATTATATTATTAAATATATATATATATACCAAATATTATATTATTAAATATAATATTTGGTATGCACAATTTTACTCTCACTTTAAATGCGATGACTGCGTATTTTGTACATTGTTAAGTAAAATAATTAAAATAGTTTTTTCTAGGATTATTATATATGAACGGAATTATTTGCTGTACGAATTATAGTACTATAAGGAAGATAATAAAAATTTCCCCTTATTTTTAGGACACATTTGTGAAAATTTATTGAATTGAAATCGGAAAGGTAATCACTATTCGACTTTCAGAAAGAACTTCCCCAATAAAGAAAGAATCATTGGTTACTAAGGACTTTCGAAACTTAAAATAGCTCCACTGCCCAGCAGAGGACCAATTCGCAATCTGGCCCTATTATCAGAGGATTCTCTGAACTTCCAAACACTGACAAAAATAAAAAAAAAGCGAGGAATGCAACATAGTAAAACGTTTCGTCTTCAAGAATATTTCCTTCTCCAAAATGCGCATCGCCAAAATGTTAAATATGATTTTATATAAATTGCTTTTAAATACATATTTTAGTAGAATAATAAAATGAATAATTTGCAGAATTTACTGTAAACCCCTGCTGCCTATTTAATCAAAGAATTTGCAATGTAACAGAACAGAATAATCAAACAAAGTAACTCTCGGAATTTGCTTCTTTAAGCATACTAAAAACATATTCGATTTAACTCTTATCATTGATAAGCTTTTGTATTTACATTTACACTGAGTCACAAAAGTAAGTATGTTCAGTAATAGTGTTAATGTTTTTTAAAGAATAAGAGATATATAATCATATTACAATAAAAATTTAAATGTGTTTAAAGACTGCTAACTTGAATTTAATAATTTGAAGTTAATTTGAAACAGGGAAGAGAAAAAAGATAATTTTTACGAGTTTCTTTTCCAAAAACTAAAAATTAGTAATTAGCAAGGTAGACTTTAGCTTTTAGCACTGCTTTTTAACTTGATGACATTAAGTTCTCTTGAATTTTGGGTCACAGTAGATGATATTTTCTGCCACTTCTCCTACCTACTCTTCCTAGATCATTCTTCTTCTTCTTCTTTTTTATCTCTTGTTTCCTAATTTGTCTATCAAGGTAATCCCATAAGTGTTCAATGGGGCCAATATCGGGTGATTGAGGAGGGTTTTTGAGCTGTTTTTGACAATTGTTGAGCAGTCCTTCTTGTACAGTTCGAGCTGTATGCTTTGGATCATTATTATATTTCTGAAAGACAAACGATTTCTGAAGTCCTAATTTTGCAGTGCTTTGACGTAGATTATCTTTTAAAATGTTCAAATAAGTAAACTGATTCCTTGTTCCATCAATTATTACTAAATAACTTTCACCAGCCACTGACATGCTACTCCAAACCATAATTGAACCACCACCGTGCTTAACAAATCCTCTCCTGATCCTTGATTCGAGCTTTGCATTTGCTTTCCTCCACACTTTTTGGTGTCTATCTGATTCATAAATGTCGAATTTACTCTCTTCTGAAAAAATTACAGAACTCAAGAAAATCTGATCCTGTTTTACATTCTCTTTTGCAAAGATAAGTCTCTTTTTGCGATTAACTTTGCTTACGAACGGTTTTCTTCACATGTTCCGTCCATGATGTCCTGTCTTTCGTAGCACATAGCGAATTGTCTCTTCATTGCAAGATTTACTCAAATGGTTTTCTACATCTGATTTTAATTTTGAAGCACTAATATTTGGATTTTCCTTAATTTTTTCTAATAATACCCCGATTTTCTCTATTAGTGAATATGAGCGGTTGACCAGTTCTGAACTTGTTTGTAGTACTGCCCTCAGTTTGAAATTTTTCAATAACTTTTTGCATTGTAGCAGGACTATTCCCGATGATTTCAGAGATTTCCCGTTGAGAAACTTGCTATCCCTGTGCAGTTTTATAATTAAATCTTTCAGATCTTGTGATGGATCTTTCCTTGTGGAGCCATTAATAATTTATAAAATTATTTAGCATCTAACATAGAAAATTGCACAAAAACTTCAGAACTATCCGTAACATACAACATAATCATAAAGAAATGTATCTAGACTTTTAAATGACTTACAACCTTTAAATTTTCAGATTGCATACATACTTTTGTGATGCAAGTTTTTAATGGTAGATAAGAAAATTATCTCTAAAATCATAAAGTAAATTAAGAAAAAGTTCATTTTCTATTTTCTTGAAGTGTAATTTGCAATCAATTAAGTATATTCTCTAAAGATATGTTTGACTTTTTGACTGAGGAGATATGAGGTGTATAATTACTTTTGTGATTAAGTGTACATAAAAATCAGGTTAATACACCAATGAATAAGAAATATTTAATTTTTATGCATGTTTCATTTCGTTTACTTCAAAAAAAATTTCTGTTTTGTAGAAAGTGATTCATTTTTCTATCAAATTCGTCAGCGTTCGCAGTTTTAAATTTGTTTTGCTCTTTAACATTTTTACTATCTTAAAATATGCATTTAAGGTATGATCCATATTTTTAGATGTAATTTACTGCCTTTTTTAAGCTTTTCCAAAAATATTTTATTATTATTAATCTCTGTATACTTAAGTTTTCAATCTTCCCTCCCTCCCTATCAATTTTTTGGAATTTCTGCTAATTAACTTAGACTCGCCTTTATTTTTTAGTGTTTAATTTCAAATATATCTTTTAACTCCAACAAAACATCTTCAGAAAAGAGAGAGCTAGTATTAAAACACTCTAAAAATTTCGGATATATATAGCATTTAATTTTTTTTCATCATATTATGTAATAAACATGCCCGAAATTAATGAATGATTCAATAGCAAAATAAGACAAATAATCGTACGTCTAATATTCCTGTTTGCTTATTTTCTCCAAAAATGAAGAGCGAATTATTATTACTATTATGAAAAACTAGGAAAATGTTATTGGACTGAATTGAAATACTCTGCCCAAAAATTTTACAGAAGCAATAATGTGCCGAGTAAAAAGCCTCTCTCTTATATTTAATGAATTTATACTCATCAAGACTTTTGGTTTGAGTGTGTTTAAAATTTGATCTAATATTGTAAATACCTATTTCTCATCGAGACTTTTAAAAAATTTCCTAACATAATAATTCCCTTATAATACTAACTATTTCTCTAATTTTTAAGGTCTAAATGATTCACCTATTTATGGTTTTTATATGAAAGTCTAAAAAGCTAAAAATTTTGATAATTAAATTTATGGTAAGCAACTATTTTTACATAAAAATCCTTGGTCATCCAGTCGATGTATTCATTCGACACAGTTGCCAATTTTGCAAAATTGTCCACCTGCTAATTCCAAGAGACTGAGAATCAAGGCCTTAAAGAACTGACTGTTGGCACAACTGAGTAAACTAAGGAAAGCAAGTTAATATAAGGGAATTTCTATTTGCATCACCCCTAACCATTATTATGCTTTCCCTTTCAAATTTCTCTAGATTTGATTTCTCCATCTCATTTATACCATTAAAATTACTGTTGTTTTATTAACAATAAAATACATAGATAAAATACAATATTTTCAATGACTGGTTGAAAAGAACCAATGAAAACTTTTATTCAAGCAAATATTTCGGATTCTTACGTAACATTCCAACTATAGATTTTTAAATTTAAAAGACATATAATCAGTATGACATAATGTCGGTTCTTGATATTCTTATTTACGTAAACTAATAAAGTGTTCGAGAATCCCAACACTATACCAGACAAACCAGGAGCTAAACAGTTCTTTTTCATTAACATAACTAAAAATGCCTTTGATAAGGAAAAATGAGCTTATTTTAAGCCTAGTTCAAATAATTGTTACTTTGTTAAATTAAAAGAAATGTGTGACTGTATGGAAGTCATGTTTCAACATTGAGATATCTGGGAAAATTATCATGAAATTTGGCTATTAAATAACGAGACTAACGCTGCAAAGCATTTTATTTTGATCTCATACATATTTACTTCTTATCACTTTCAATATACTCCCCTCCCCTATCCTTACAACACTCCATGCGAATCTTCAATTGTTCGGAACAGTGCAGGAAGTCTTCCTCTTTCAGCTGCTTCAGGACGCATGCTATTTTCTCTTTCACAGCTTCAACGGACTCAAACGTTGTTCCTTTCATACAGTTTTTATTTTGGGAAAGAGATAGAAGTCGCACGGCATAAGATCCCGCGGACAGTCTAACACAGGGATGCTGTACTTGACTAGAAACCTCTTGATAAACAATACGGAAGGAGTTGGCTTATTCTCGGTGGAAAAATCTGCCCTGCGGATTCTTAGTTGATTCCTATAGTCGCAGTAATTGCACTAATACTTAACGGACGGTCGGATCGAACTAGATTACCGACTACTTCGAATAGTGTCACCCATTTTTGACGTGAGAAGGCGATTGGGGCGTGAATTATCTTCAGCGTCTTCTCGGCTATTTTAAAAACGCTCAAAACACTCAAAAACACGTGCATATGATAAACTTTCGTTGTCATACACTTTTATCAATAAATTATAAGTTTCAGTTGCGGTATTTCCTAGTTCCATGTGAAATTTCACAATTCATTGATCACTCATCATTTTCCGGGAGAAACAAAACAAAATAAAATATCTCTAGTGCGAACAAAGGTCATGGGTACCCGGATTTGTTTGCAGAAACGAGAGGCAATGCATTCGAAAGTGAAGGCTTCACGCTAAACTTGTGTCGGTTGTTGGCGTTTGGCGCATGCGTACTTCTTTTATAGCAGCGTCAGTCTGGCTATAATAATTGTGTTTACATTTCTAAGTCACGGACTTACCTTTATGTACATCTTGCTTAAAAAATTGCTCGTATTTATATCTTTAAAAGTTTGCAAAGTACTTATAAATATAACATTCTATACACTGAAGTTTAATAATAATTATATATTCGAAATTAATTTTAAGATTTATAATTCAAATTTCCCATAATTTTTATAAAATTATTGAGTAATTCTTGTAATTTTTTAGTGTTTATTGAAAGAAATTATGTTTACATTTTAGTGAATAACCGCATTGTATAATTTGCCATACATTAGCTATGTAAATATAGTAGATTCTGAGGAAATTTATCTGAATCCTAAGAATTCTATTTTGAGAGAGAAAAAAATGCAGATATCTTTCTGGATGATATGGCACATGTGTTTACTGTTCTAAAATTTAGAGTTCGAATGCTTTATTTTTTTTTATCAAATTCTCATTAATAATACTATGGAATCAGAGAGGCGCCCTTTATTGTAAAAAAAATAATAATAAGCAAAATTTGAAGTGCTATAGTATATCACTTATCTTAAATAATTTATAAAACGCTCAGCTTGAGAAGCTCCACAATGACTAATGAAAACAAATTGCTTCTCTACATCTCCGTTATGTGTCTAGTGATTTCTTACACTTGCCTGAGTTATGCCTGTAACGCTAATATTAAAATTCGGTACAGAATTCTATTATTAGAATGATAATTAAAGCTAGGTGGTTCATATAAAATTTAGAAATTCGTATAGCCTTTAAAATTAAAACCTTTTGTCAATTACATACTAAAGCTTTCTATATTTTATTTTATTCTTTCCCAAACATCCATAATCTTAGTATGCAATATTTTGAGATCTACCACCCCAATTCAAAGACCCAACAGATACTCTTAGATTCATATGAACCATCATAATTTCTAATTTCTTTTTAATATCAATAATTTTTAAATACTTTCTGAACATTTCTCTTAACTTAAGATACTTAATCCAATACTGGACTAGCTCCACCCTCTCCCTTCTCACAACAAGAGGGCAGTCAGTAGAGCAACACACTCCAATCCATAGCATAACTTTTTATCAAATGTTTTGATTTTTAATCGGAACCTCTTATGCGAGTAGCACAAGTGATGTCACGTTCCAATTCTCCTCAACTGCTGCTCCGGATCATGCTCCTACTCGCCTCTACCGCGAAGCAAGATCTCCGCCTCTATGGATGGCGCCTCGGATGTACTCTCTCTTTCCATTGGTTCTACTCAACATCCTCCCTGCCTCCTTTCCTACTCATCAAACCATGAACAATCTCGATTATTTCAAGTTTCTTTTCCAGCTTTTCAGAATCGAACTTAAGGATCGCTATGTAGCCCAGGTGCCTTTAAAACGTTTTCATTTTTGCTCGATAAGCAAATAAGTGCGAACCTCGAAAAATTTGGAGAAATGTAAGTTGCAGCTATTTTAATTCGCAAGCTAACAATGGTTTCTACATCCAGACTCAACATATTCAATGTAAAATCTGGAGCTACTGTGAAAGGCCATGTAATTGTATCTCCTATTCCCTGCATGAATTTCAGCGTTAATGTTTCCTCTTTTATGTTTTTTACTAGAAGATGTGGTAGGCTTAATTTTTTGTCCATTTGCATAAATCGATTTCTGGAAATCAATGGGGGTTCTTTGGAAAAAGTGGAATCAATAATACAGAATAAATTCAAACAAAACAAATAAAAAAAAAATTAAAAAATAAAAAATGAAATGAAGTAAAAATAAGAATTTTTTTTTAAAAAATAATAATAATAAATAAATGAATGAAATAAAATAAAATAAAAAAAGATAAAAAGGGCTGTGCAAAGTTTTGCAAAGAACAGATTTGGCCACCTAAGGTGCGCTTTTTTTTAAATAATTAATAATTAAATTACTCAATTAAATATAAGAATTAAAGTAAACGATAAAATATCGAGAAATGGACAATAGTAAACTTTTCCGATATCAAAACTAAACGAAACGATAAATTATTAAATTGAATATAATTAAGCTAAATGTAATTAATTAATAAAATAAAATTAAAGCAAACGATAAATTATTAAAATGAATATATTTCAGCTAAAGTAATTAAAATTAAAGCAAACGATAAAAAAAAAGACGCCAAAGTGATCTGGTACGCCAAAAGTGATCCAACTAGAACAATAGCCCCTTGATAGGCTAAAAAATAAAAACAAGAAGGAAACTCTTATTGTATAATCTTTTTGTTACATTAATATGGGTGATTGATTTTTTAAAATCATTCTATCCCCGTGATAATAATCTGACGCGTTGGCTTAAAGTCAGTATACTTAATACAAATTTTTAGTTAACTTTTCTGGAAATAAGTCTCAGAATCCAAAATTTCACAACTTTCAGGAAATTAATTTTTTTTGTCCTGTTTCAAATAATTTATAAAATTGAATATATATCATCATGCTATGATAAGCAGTAATAATTCAGCTGAATTTTTTGAAATTTTAATATTAAGATTGTAAAATATATTGATAAAAAAAAAATGTGTAAATTTCGAAAATCGGATGATCTTTATTCCATTGGAAATTTTTCATATATGTAACATTTTCATTAAATTTAAAATTTATTTATTTGTCCTATTTGCACTCAATTATGATTCATATTCTTATATAAGCAGATGGTTTGAATTCGGTTAATGGATTGAAGTGTTGGAATATTGTTGGGAAAATCTGTGTGTACCAAAGTGTGAAATCTGATGAATTTTTCAATAATAAATTAAATCCATTCATTTCATATAAACATAATCTAGTTGTAGGTGAAATATTGAAAAAAATTGTTGAAAATAAAATGAAAAAAAAAAAAAAAAATTGAAAATGTTTCTTCTGTTTTGATTTTACAATATTTATAATTTATTTTTGCTTATGAAAAGGTAAAACTAAATTACTCTTATCATTTTATTTTTATTTCATTAAATAATTTTGCCTTACCAGAGTTATTTTTATTCCACAATTTATAATCATTTTGCTTTAAAATATTTTAATCAAAATATTTTTAATTGAGAATAAATAAAATAAATTTATAAATTTATTCTCTTTGGATTTAGAAAAACCGAGCTCTTTCATAATAGTTTGAAGTATTTTCTTTGTGACCGTTCCCTTTTCCTTTTTTTTTTCAAGCCTGTTATTTAGCAATTGTAAAATTTCATAACTTACGTATATACTTTTGGTATTTTTCTTAAAATACAAAATGATTAAAATATTATATCGATTTTAAAAATTAAGGAAACTATTTCAAGTTTAATCTACAAGATGGCAGCACGAACAAATCTCTGGTTATCTTCATTCCATAGGAAATATTCAAACTAGACAAGATTAAAAAATACGAAATATTTTTTATTGATATTTATTGAATTAAAAGAATATGTTAAAAGGTGATAATAGCCTTTGTTGCTCCATATCCGATAACACCAATCAATCAATCAACAAGAATAAAAATGTTTTACATTCATGAAGTAAGTGTTATTTGAATATCCTCAATAATACGAAGTTCCGATATATAAAGGGAAATAAAATATCATCGAAGTAGAAAATCATTTGGGATTCTTGAATAGACCGATACATTTTTAAAAGAAGAAATAAAATTACGAAAAGTAATGCAAAAAAAGAACCCTTTCAATTTAAGGAAGCTATTATATTTGCAAATACCAAATAAGAATGTTCAAATGGTTAGCATTTCATTTTTAAGATACAAACTTTACATTTTTATAATTAAAAAAAAAAAAAAAAATAGATTTTTTTTTAAACAAACCATAGGTTTCTTAAACCATGTAAGGTTTAAATTAAATTGAGCTTACTTATCACTTTTTTACAACGTTTTCACGCATTTCACTTTGTGTGTTTCAGTGTGTCAGAGTGTCATTAAATTTTCGATCGTTAATTTAACCAACTTCCCATCAAGCTAGAGCTCTGAAACTTTGGGAATCGTTCTTACTCGCCTAAGAATGCAATATTTAGACATTTGCGACAAATTTTAACTAATATAAATTTCTAATAATGCAGTTTAACCCAACCACTTGGCGAGATTTCAAAAATTGCCAAACGTGGCGATTTTTTTTAGCTAAGTCCGCGAAGCGGACCAGGGTAGCGACATTTGGCAAAATTTTCCTGTGGCCAAGGGAGATTTGGCTAAACTGCATTTATTTTCCAACCATTTATTTTACCGGATAAATTAATTAATTTTAGTTAGTTTTAGTGTTTTTATGTATTTCACTTGGTGTGAGTCTGTGTGTGTATCAGTGTGTCATCAAATTTTCGATCGTTAATTTAACCAACTTCCCATCAAACTAGAGCTCTGAAACTTTGGGAATCGTTCTTACTTGCCTAACAATGCAATATTTAGAAATTTGCGACAAGTTTTAACTAATATTTCAATATATATATTTTTTTAAATTGCCATCATATACAAATGTTTTTAAAAACGTTGGTTTTTTTTCTCGAATTATTTAACAAATATTTTCCTTCTAAAGACTTTATCAATTTGTATTGCATTATTTATTTATTTTTACAACATTGTTGTGATATTACAAAAATAAATAAATAACGCAAGTCCTTTTCCTTTCCTTTTTTTTTAGAATTTAATTCCTTTTCGGTAATTCATAAACGACAATAAGATGCCGATGCTTTAACTAATGCTTTACCTAATGTTAGAGACTTTTTCGGGCATGGCTGACTTTTCTTTTAAATTTTTTGAAATCACGATTTGATCATGAAAGATGTTCTATTTCCGGTTTACACACACACACACACACACACAACACACACACACACACACACAATATTACCACACACAATACATATTTTCTTACTATTTTTCTCTGCTTCTTATTTTGCGCAGTAAAACGTTGGACGAAAGAAGTATTCGGTTGGAAAACTACTTCTACAATGTACTTCTTTTTCATGTAAATTGGTGACTGAAGTTAAATAATCAATAGTTTTGTAAAATTGTAAAAGGAAATTCCAAGCTTTTTTCCAAGAAGCGAAATCCTGGCTTAAGCAACTAAGTCTAAGAAAAGGTTATCAATCTCAATCCTGAATCGGGCGAATCAAGTCATAAAATGGACTACTTGTAAACATTCATCGATCATAACTGACATTCGTGCGATAACGCCCCCGAAAGTCCCTTTCAGGTGCAACTTTGACTTCTATTAAATTGTCATAGAAGTCTACTGTTCCATTCTGTTACAGAAGTGAACAGTCCTGTTGTATTTACTTTTGTAATATGGATTGCTCTTTAGTTCTCATGGCAAAACCTGTTCTTCAGGACCACCCAACAACTCCTGTAACTTCCGGCTGATTCTGAATCGATTTTGAAAGAAAATAAAATATTAACATTTCCCCTTTTGTTAATAATAGATTGATTCGATTGAATGGATTTTGTGTAGATCAGCGATTTTCAAACTTTGTCGACTCTCGGAACCCTTAGAACCATAAGGTTTCTTTGAAGAACCCCATCCTAACGTTAAAAAAAATATTTCTTAAAACATTTAAAATAGATCAATATGTTATAGGCATTTTATGTATAAATAATTAAAAATAATTGTATTTCTCATAAAAATTAATATAAATTACTCATTAATAGTATTAATTCAGCCTCTATGTGTCACCTATTTTATTAAAACGTTTTTCTGAATTTCACTTGGTGTGTGTGTGTCATTAAATTTTCGATCGTTAATTTTACCAACTTCCCATCAAGCCAGAGCTTTGAAATTTTGGGAATCGTTCGTACTCGCCTAACAATGCAATATTTAGACGTTTGCGACAAGTTTTAACTAATATTTCAATAATTTTAATAAGTCAAAATATCCCTTCCACTCGGCGATTTTAGGATTGAGGAAAAAATTTCTTTTCCCCTCTGGGAACACCGGGCACTCCCCACGCCACATGAGATATCGTAAGACTATTGTATTCACAAAGGGGAGATACTATCTCCCCTTTACTATCTCCGAGATAGTAAGGGTTGCTGACTTTTAGTCAGTAATCATTCGCAAGAAAGAAAGTTTCCAATATTTGGCGCCGTGTCTTATCGCAATAATTTTTTCTGAATTCTGGTTCCCATTTTTTTTTAATAGAATGACTTACAAACATTCAAATGCATGTTTTGATTTTATGAGTATTATGATTTTTTTAATACGCTCACAAATGTCTCTTTTTAAATAAATTTTAAAGTTAAAAATAACTAACAGTTTTAATTAATATTTCAATAATTTTCTCTAATAAACTTTGCCACCATATAAAAACGTTGGTTTTTATATCGAATTATTTTGTATTATATTTAGTAACTGGAATGTGTTCGTATTTTTTTACAGAAACTGTCGAGCTCTAATAATGTTATCTGTAGTCTTATTTCCTATTCCGTATTTAATTTTTTTTTTCTTCTATATTTTGCTTTCGTTGCCCCATACATTAAAATAGATTTCTCACTGAGCACATAAATAGCTCACCTTTTGATAATCACAATCAGAGTAGATTCCGCAGAGAACGTGAATCTATTTTGCATTCACATCGACTGAGCAATTGAAAATCTGGAGCTACTTTGCACTTACGTCACTGCTCACATCACGTTACACACTTCCAGTGTTCATGCACGAAGCTTCTGTTTAATTTGTAAGGAAAACTAAATGTTTTTTTTAAATTTTGAGTTAATAAACAATAGTCAACAAGTGTGGGTATTTTTTTTATTGTTATTATTTTGAATTTTTATTTTGACTCGCGGAACACAGTAGTTTGACTCACGGAATCCTGGCGTCCAATGGCCAATCCTGGCGTCTTGAAACAATATGGCTATTCGCCATATTGTTTCAAGAATGTAGCAAAAAAAAATGCACTGCTTTGAAGTAAAAAAAAAATCAATTGAATAAAATTTTTTCGATAAAAATCAGTTTTTCAATTTGTTTTTCAATCTTTCTTCATATTATTATTCTAGAATTTTTTTTAGAATTAATCAGTATACTTTCACTCCAAATGTTTTGCTATGAAGTTCCAAAAAAAAAAAAAAAAAAGGTTAATAAAAGTTTTCCCATCAAAAATTAGTTGTTTATTTTTTTCCCCCGATATTTTTTATTATTCTTGTAGTCTTTCCATAAACATTAAGCAATGTAGATTATACCGCATCATAGCATATAAATTATAATCTTATAAATTAGTTATTTCGCATAAAAATAATTAATTGTATAAACTATTTATTTCAAAAGCTTAAATAATTTCATGTGAAACCTGTATCACAATTGTATGAGGGCTTTGACTCGCTTTTCCCTTCATCTAACCCTTGGGGACTTTTATGGAATGTTGTTTGGAAAGCACTCCCAATGAATGGAACGTTACTTATCAGATCAGAACAGAACTATTGAAGTGTAGAGAATAAAAATGAATAGATGCGTTCATTTTTAAGTAGTGAAGCATTTAATGTGTTAGTTTGTGGTTGAGATAGCGAGCTGAAGTTATCAATGGGAGACATCTATATATATCTGACCTGATTAAGGAGCTTTAGAAATGAACACAGAGAGCATCTACGAGTTTAAAGGATCAGTGATTCAAACCCTCATGTAATGCTCTACTAAGGACTCGAACTCTATATTAAACGTTGAAGTCACACGTGGGTAGGAAGGGAATCCACGAGCTTGATTTAATATTTATTTTATGTTTTAAACTACTTTGATATCTGAATAAACTCATGTTGAGTTACTGAACTGATTAGAATTCTTAAATGATCTTTATAATCTGCTAATCTCCAATTAATAAATAATACCGGCGGGCAACTAAATGTTTAAAAGCATTCAAGGAATTTCATGTAAAAGAAGGGAAATGTTTTTAAAATATAATGTTATGTTCAGTACTTTTTTCTTTCATTTGTGAAGAAATTGTGTATTAAAAAATAATAATATAAATATTTTTAAAAATTTAATTAGGTTTTTATTTAAAAATGTACTGAAAGATAAAAATATTTTAATAGTAAAATAATATATAATTTATAAAGAGGCTTGGGGGGAGAAGGCGAGTAACTAAGATACCTACTTGGTAGTTATTGATGAATTAAATACCATAGCTACTCATATATGAGATCAGAAGAAGCATTAACACTTCCAGCTCTTACGAGGGTTGCTATTTATATTTCTGTCCTAATAATGAAAAAACAAATATGTAGGATCGAAATTGGTTTTATTGTTTTTCAAAATATTCTCCATGATGATCAATACACTTTTGCATGCGTTTGAACCAATTTTCAAAGCACTTTTTCCAGTCCGATTGAGGTAACTCCAAAACATGCGTTTTGAATGCATCAACCGCTTCTTCGAAGGTCGAAAATCGTTGTCCACGTAATTTATTTTTGATGTGTGGGAATAAGAAGAAGTCATTGGGTGCCAAATCAGGGCTGTACGGCGGATGACCCATCAGTTCGATCTTTCGCTCCGTCAGAAATGCCTTTGTTTGAGTCGATGTGTGAGAGCTCGCATTGTCATGATGAAGAATGATTCGCCTGTTCTTCTGCTTTTTTCGAATTTCTCCGATGACTTCTGGCAAACAAATGGTCGTGTACCATTCAGAATTGACCGTCCTGCGTTGCTCTAACGCCACTGTTGCCACATGACCGTTAATGCCGAAGAAACAGGCAATCATTTGTTTCGATGTGCTTCTTCCTCGAACAACTTTTGTTGGTTTTGCCTCATCTTGGAAGACCCATACAGTTGATTGCTGTTTTGTTTCCGGCTCATATGCATAGATCCATGATTCGTCACCTGTGTAGATGTTATACACAGCCTTTGATGTACCTTGAATGTATTTTTCCAACATTTCCTTGCACCAATCGACACGAGCCTTTTTTTTGAGCGTTTGTCAGATTATGCGGGATCCAACGCGAACAAATTTTTTTTTACGCTCAAATGTTCATGCAATATTTTATTGATGCTAGTCATACTAATGTCCAAAGACGCCTCTATCTCACGGTATGTCACATGACGATCTTGCTTTATCAGTTCACGCACAGCATTGATCTTTTCTGGCACAACAACGGATTTTGGACGACCTGCACGGGATTCGTCCTGGATCGAACATCGACCACGATTAAATTCGTTATACCAATTTTTTACAGTGCTGTAGGATGGCGCTTTATCGCTGTATAAAGAATTAAGTTCATCGAAGCACTCTTGTCTTGACAATCCACGTCGAAAGTTATGAAAAATAATGGCACGGAAATGTTCACGATTCAATTCCATTTTTTGACAGAGAAGAACTTTTCAATTTACTGTCAACAACACAAATAAAGCTATAATGGTAAATCGTTTGCTGAATTTATGTTTAAAAATATCAAACTTTCGATTAAAATCGTCTGCGGTCGCCTAGCAACACTTACTGTTGCCAAGGCCAGAAATATAAATAGCAACCCTCGTATAATTTAAATAATATTTTAGATTTGAAAAATTATATTATACCTTTTAGTCTGTTTTTAAAGAAATTTTAATTAATTTTTAACTTATATTTATTTAATTCTTTTTAGTCCCTAAATTTAGTATTAAACGTATAAATATTAATAACACTATACGTGTGTGTAAAATTTCAATAATATTGGATGTTGTTAAGTGTACACCCGAGCACTCAGGCCTCCCCCCCCAAGTCTATCATTTCTTAAGCATACCATTGTATTCAAGCTAAATATCCCTACACATTCTCTATGGGGATTTACATCAAGTCTTCAGGCTAGAAATATTCCTACACATTCTCTATGGGAATTTAGATCCAGTTTTTTGTCTGGAAAATCCAATGTATACACTCCAATGTAACCATACAGCTGTCGATTTAGAGCAATATATAGTCAAATTGTCTTGAAGAAACACTAGTACAGACCACCAGTAAATGATGACATAGGCAGTAAAGGCTTGCCAAGCATATTTTGATAATGAATGGAATTCATTCGACCCTTTGCAAAAGTAAGTCCCAAGCGAAAATTACAAGTCCTCAGCGAGAACATGTCCTCAGTCAATGTTCGAGATCGACACTAGGGAAGCTATTCTTCAGTGTTGTGATTTATTCAGGTGATAATCATTCGCGCACTTATTTAATAAACCTATTGTCACCATCTATTTACGTTCAATTTCAATCAGGGTGACTTTTTTTTAAAGTTGATCAATAGCTCTCTCCTCTCATGTTACGTTAAATGTTCTTTTACGCATTTCTGAAAATAAAAAAACCGTTTTTACCTGGACTGTCCTTTACATTTTATGCAATAATCTATGAGAAAATTCGGTAAAATGCTTACTTAAATAAATTTCTTGATATGTTACTGTACGTGGATGTAATATTTTGTCTCTTCGTGTGTTTAACAGCTGTTCTTTTCTGACAAATCGAAGTCTCGAAGAAATGTACACATACTAGATTTGCATATGTAACATTTCTTTCTTTCTCCGATTAAACAGTAAGAAAAAGTAAAAAATCTTGTGGCCTTAAAATTTTGTCGGTGGCTATATTTGATAGCCTAGCATTAATAAAATCATCTTTTAATACATTGTATGCGTTTTGCTCTCGGAGTTATATTATTAGTGGTGAAATTTTAATTGATCTAACAGATTTTTGTTGCAGTTAATAATCAAACAAAAATTAAAGAAATTTTAAAATTTGATTATTTAATTTAAAAATTAATGAAAAATAACCACATTTTATTTTGTTATTGAAATAGAATTACTTGTTTGTTAGAAATTAAAGACTTTTAAATCATAAAAAACTTATCGAAGTTATCGATCTATAAGTTTACTTCAGATATCATAAATCTCTCTACATGCCTTTTTTAATGCAGAGAAAGATAAGCTGTGAAATATTGCATGAATCTTTAATGCATTAGCTTCGATAAAATGGATTTAAATTCGCTTACTAATATGAAATTG
>BMAW01059855.1:441875-485246 GCA_019974015.1 Nephila pilipes | reverse complement strand
TGTAAATAAAAACTCAATGTTTTTTAAAACAACGTTTTTAAATGCTGGCAAAGTTTATTAAAAAAATTTATTGAAATATTGTTTAAAACTTTGTAAAAAACATCATATTTCTCTCGTCTTTAAGATCACTCTCTCTGCGTAGTTCAATATATCTTCCATAGATGACGCCAGGTTACTTCACAAATTATGTTATTAAAAAAAATTATTTAAATACTAGTTAAAACTTGTTGCAAATGTCTAAATATTGCATTGTTAGTCGAGTAAAAACTGTTCCCAAAATTTCAGAGATCTAGATTAATGGGAAGTTGGTTAAATTAACAATCGAAAATTTGATGACTCACACACACACCAAGTGAAATATAGAAAAACGTTGTAAAAAATAATAAAATTTGAACAGAAGTTGTCTAGTTTTGTTATATACGATATTTTTGACTGAATAATAATACTTACATGACTGTAATTTTTTGAAAAGAAATTTGTTCCCGATTTTCACAATTTTTATTGTACCTGAAAGATACATATATTCTCTATTGATTGACTGTATGTTTATAGCGCAAAAGCTAAATATGATTTACCTCCTCCAAACAATTGTTGATAATAGCACAAATTATATATATATATTTTTATTTAGGTAAAAAAAGATAAAATTTAATTAAAAACTGATGAGAATACGATTGCTAAAAATAATTGGTAATTTGATAAAAGAAAATAGATTTTTTAAGATAAGTTGAATCATTGATACTTAAAAAGTTTTAAATGTGATTTAGAAATTCGATTTTGCATAAAAATGGAAATAAACTGGGGGAATAGAATGGGGAATTTCTCTCATCCAATCAGATAATTGTAGAGAGAATGACTTATAAAAAATGCTACGATAATAATGAAATACCAGACATATAATTAAAATGTGATGCATGGTGTATGTGACATGACAAGAATGACACTCGGTTACATGTATGCTCTATTAACTTTTCAACATAGTACCCATCCCTTTCTACCCGCTTGCGCCAACGTGTTACAAGGAGAGCAAACTTGTAGGAGAATTCAGGTGATTGTTGTACACCTGAATTCGTCTTCAGAACAAAGGTGTCCCAAAAGGTTCTCTTTCATCTTAGGGAAGAGGTGAAATTCGTAAAGGGAAAGATCGGGTGCGTTGAAACTTCGGTACTTACATCAAACACTTCTCCATGTGGGTCGCCAATTCTTTGCACACCAACTACACTTGAGGGAGGGGGGAGAAGTACCCTACATAGAAAATAGAAGTAGCTTTCAGGTACAACAAGAATTCGTCCTACATAGAGAATAAAAGTAGCTTTCAGGTACAACAAGAATTTCGAAAATGGAGAAAAAATAAAAAAAAGTTATGCCCATGAAGGCTTTTCTTTTCAATCAAGTTTCGTAAAAAGAATCGCCAATTATATAATAACTATATAAAACTTAATTGGATGTAAAAGTCATTAATCATTTTATTTTTTCAGTTTAAAAGATTTAGTTGTGCCTTTTATATGAAACTGAAATAATTATATTAATTTTGTTTGAATTACATTTCATATCAACACAATATAATAATAATTATTATTAATTATTATTATTATTTAATTAACATTTCTTTTATTTTCTTCTTTAAAATAATTCATAATCATAACACATTTAATAGTTACAAAATGAAATCAAAACTACAAAAAAATCTATTGTTAATAACTCACATTAAAGTGCAACATTCAGTAAAGCATACAATGTATTTAATTCTTACATAATATTTGTAAAGATTTTATAAAATGGCAATATTATGCAGATGTAAATAATTTGCATCAAAGTTTGAATCATTCACAAACGATTCAAGTGTAAATGTTAAATAACTGCAATTCAAATATTTTTAATAAGGAAAAATATTACTTTGTAAATGATTGTGAAAATCATATTTGAGAAACAGTAATTTTTATTGCTTTGCCTGATTGGCAACAGTTTTAGTTTTTATATAAATAGAATCCTTCGGTTTGTGAAATGGAGATTACCAGAGTTTGTGAATAAAATGATTCAGCGTTGATATTGTAATTTTGCTTAAGATTTAAGTCAAAATCGTAAAAGTATTAAGTGTCTATACCAATCTGATATCGCAATAAATGCTTAAACAGTATCTTGTAATGTAGCTACAACTGGGGAATTACACCTGATGACCCGGCATATCAACTGGTTTATTTGCTATGATTACTGGAAGAAAAATTCTACAAAACTGAGATAACTACTTCAACGTATTTTATTAAAAAATATATTCCTCCAGTAAGTGAAGAAAATTTAGAAAAATTGCCCACAATGGTTAATAAAATTCATGAGATGAAATCTGAAAAAGAAACTTACCCTGATTCGTCAAGCATTAACCCTAATGATGCTTTACTTGCTAGAATAGTTCCTTTGGAGCAAAAAATTGAATCAATGCAAATAAATGAAAATGATCTAGATAAAAATTTAGATGTCATCAACGAAATACGTCTTGTGGTCAGCCGTTGAAATAAGTAATTTAATCCGGAAGACAAATATTATGTTTTTCCCCATTTAAAGTTTGGCGTTCGTTTTCGACCTGAGAAATGTTGTTATCCATGTGATTGGCGAGAAAAGTTGAAAAACTCCTTGGCGCAACAGAATTAGAGGCTACAGCTGTTATTTATGAAAGCCTCAAGTTTCGTTTATTTATGAAGGACAAAAGCATAGGATTGCAGTTCTTAGTAGATTCAGGTGCCGATGCCTTAGCCTAATTCCTGCAACACATCATACTGCACTAGTTGATGATTTTAAATTATATGCAGAAAATGGAACGGAAATTCCTACTTATGGAATTGAAATTTTAACTTTAAACTGAGGAATTAGAAGAGAAATTAAATTTCCGTTTATAATAGCCAAAGTTGATACAGTTATTACAGGAGCTGTTCCTCTAAATAAATTTAATCTTTTAGTTGACATTCATAACGAACAACTAATTGATGGAATAACTAACCTATCTGTTCAAATTAATGTAATTGCAGTGTCTTTTGACAATAATTTCAGCTGTATGTAAAATTTCCCCCTCGCTAATTTGTTACAAAATCTTAATTTAACTTAACCTTATTTACCAGCATTTAAATTTAAACATAATGTTGAATAAAAACAATCAACAAAAGAAAAATAACAATCTGCTTATGTCTAAGCTGACAATTGGATTCCAAACAATCATAAATATGAAAATAAGAACTTCAGTAAAAAAAAAAAGTTTTAAAAAATGATATTATTCATCCATCTAAATCGCAATGGGCCACTCCTCTTCACATGGTTTCCAAGAAAGATGGTTCTTTCTAATCATGAGGAAATTATTGACGTTTGAATGAACAAACAACACCAGATTGTTAGATGGTGATTGCTAGAAGGCAGCACAGCCTATCCTTGCTGATTGCAATGCCTCCGACATAAAACACTTGGTTCTGTACACATAAATCGCGACTAGTGATATTTCCTGCTCTAGCGCACGTGTCAACGAGACCCGCCACTCAACACGAGACAGCCGATTACTCTAATGGAAACTGTCGCAAGCAAAAACTCAATTTAGCAGTAAGGTTGCATATCAATTGCAATAATGGCTGGAAAACAAAACCCAATGTTTCTCTTCGTATCATCACGGGGGGTATGCAGCGACTCTCTTCTACCACAGCGCCAGAAGTTAACATGCCTTGCTAACTAGCCCGAATAGGGTGTTCTCATTTGCCTTGTTGGTTAAGGAATGACAAAAAGCGACCGATCAACTTTCTCCTAGACCCATTGGTCCAGGATTTGAAATAATGCTGCCCCATCAAGGCCAATCGACATTCTCTCCTCCACGGGATCGGAAAACCACCGGCCGTTGAAAAACAATTCACACTGTATTCTGATCACAAGCCCTTAATCCATGTATTCTTACAAAATCTCGATAAAACATCTCTAAGGCTAATGAGGCAACTTTAGAATTTACGACAGATATTAAAAGTACGCTAAAGGACAAATAACGCTGTAGCAAATGCATTGTTAAGAATCGAAGAAATCGCATTAATTATGTTAGAATTGCCTCTGAACAAGAACAAGAAGATGAATTTGAAACATTGTGAAAATCTACCAAGTTTGAGTTTTATATGTATGAGCAATATTCCCTTCCATCTAGAAAAAAATTATGGCGTGATACTTAAACACAGTATATTAGACTTTACATACCCAAGAGTTATCGTATGAAAATCAGTTTATTTCCTCCTTGAATTAGATCAACAGTAAAATTAACTTCTTCAAAATTTATTTGACGGAATTGTGAGAAATATGTCCAGCATTGGGTGAAATCTTGTGTTCCAATTCAAAAATCGGAAATACCTTGTCATACGAAATCAATACTTAGAGAGTATCGAAAGTCATCAGAAGAATTTCGAGAAGTACATATCGATCTTGTTGGTCCATTGACACAATCAAATGGCAATACCTATTATATAACCTGTATAGATAACATGTACAAATTGGATGGAAGCAATTTATTGAAATTAACTACCTTAATTTCTGTGAGTTGTTTTGGCATCACATTATTTTTCTTTTGTGAGTTCTAGCAACTATGTGACCTCACTACTGTTTCTGGATGTTTTACTGCCGTATGTCACATGCCGTATGTTAAGCCATTCAATCACTCTCCATCTTCGTAATCAAAAAATTAACTAAACAAAATTTTATATTTTATGGGCCCTAATTACGTTTCCAACAATACTGCATAAAACGTATTTGATATGTTTCATTTTTCTACAAAACCACCTGAAAGTGGACATACACGAGACGTGCTAAGGCCAACGTGTCGGGACGGCTGGTGTTCATATTTTTGTAATCAACAAATGCAACGGACTGAACTATTATCAGAGGAAGTTCCAGATTGATTGTGCTCGATATGTGGCTGCTAATAGTAACAAAATTAAGCCAAATGATGAAGTGAAAAAAAGAGAAATTTGAATGAAATAACACATGGATGATTTTCACGATATCATCAGCTATGGAATTATCACGTCATGTTAATTGCAAAATGTATATCACCAAAAGAAATTCTTGAAAAATTAAATTCAAGTTATAAGCTGAAATTCCGATTTAACAAAATGGTATTATTATTGTTCAAATTTCACCAACTGAAGATGGAATGCAATGATATTGTATACAGTATCTTGCAAAGGTTGGAAATCTTATTCTTCAAATCAAGGACTCTGGTGAAACTGGTGGTACTACAATAATTATAAAAATTTTGAGAACATTATCTTCAAAGCTTAGAAGTTTCAGACAAGGCTGACTATTTGTTTATGACAGTAAGCCAAACTAACATCGAAACTCATTGATGGAGAAACTTCATTCTTGTAATCTAAGAAAAGCTAGTCAGCATTTTTTACTTTCTTCGTTCCAAATTTGAACAAAAAAATGCTTATAAATTATCCAGGAAATGAAAATTAATTTAAAAATCAAAGTAGAGGCCTGAATAAAAATAAAATAATTTGCGACTCCTATCGCAAGAAAAAGGTCATTATGCACGTGAATGCCATTCCAACCCAGAGAAAGACACAACGATGTTCCACAAGGAAGACGTATATCAAATTACTATGCATTACTTGTGCATGTAACATTTATATATATAATTACTGCGGATTTATACATATAAAGTAGGGAAAACATTGTTAAGAAGTAAAGAATAATAGATTTTGAACGGTGGTGAATCTGCATATATATGGCCTATAATATGAATTATTTTGAAAGTTTTAATGAGTCTAATGGGAATGAAGTTATACATCTTATTAACAATCTAGAATTACTAATGAAGGAATATGTAATATATGAAGTAATAAAACTTATTCATGGAGAATGGTAAAAAGTGAAATACACAATTCTTTATACACTATATAACAACAACAGTAAAAAGAAAAAAAAACCGACGCACCAAGAAGGAGCTGTCTTATGGAGACGACAAAAATTGGCAGATAGGACCATTATATACAGAATAAGAAAATGATTAAAATTTTAGAAAAATTGAATGATTTATTTCAGAGTTACATAGTTACAAATTAACAAGCTCAATAAGGTGTTGACCCACCTCTAGCCTGGAAGCAAGTTGTCACACGACGTGGTAAAGGGTGATAAAGCTCTCTGATGGTCTCCTGCGGTATTTCTTGTCAAATTTGCTCCAATTGTCGGGAGAGGTAATCAACATTCCCTGGTAGAGGCAGTTGCCTTCTCATCATATCCCAGATATACTCGATTGGAGAGAGATCTGGCTGACCTGACCAAGGAAGTGTTTGACAAGCTGTAAGACAACTCATAGCAACACGTGCCGTATGTGTTCTGGCATTATCTTGCTAAGAAATAAGGCCAGGGTACTGCAAAAGGAATGACAGCAAAACAGATCTCAGAATGTCGTCGACGTGCTTTAAGTGTGCCTCTAATGACGACCAAAGGGGACCGGCTATGAAGGGAAATAGCACCCCAGATCATTACCTGATTGAGGCCCGTGTGGCGAGCAATAGTGAAAGCAGACCTGGGTGTCTCCAGACACGTCTTCGATTATCGTCAGGACACAGTTGGAAGCGGGATTTTTCGTTAAACACTATATGTTCCCAGTCATCATCATTCCAACCTGATCGAGCCAAGCACCACTGTAATCTGGCTCGACAGACAGGCGTGAGTGGCAGATGGCATAGCGGTCTGTACGAGCGTAGATTTAACTCTGTCAGTCGTCAGTGAATGATCATGGTGGACACTTGTGTGCGGGTTGCACGTATGATGGTTGATAAAGATGAATCAGGCGCTGTGACAGTCATCTGACAATCACTCTGACCTCCCGATTTGATGAGGCCTTAGGTCAACCGCTGCCATCAAGACTCTGAAATCTGCCACGGTCCACCCATTCTTGCCAGCATCTTCTAATCGCCGCATCGCTTTGACCCATATGACGAGCGATTCTCCGGTTTGTCCAAACTGCCTCTTTCAATACAATGATACGACATTTTTGAGTCGTTGAAAAGTATCCTAAATCGCAATGCAACAGAAAATTTGACCATCAGATTGAGAATCGCTTCTTATATACACCTGCTGAGTGCGCGTTCCGATGCGCTGTAGCTCCCGCTATTCACTCATTGGACACCAAATTTTAATAATTTGCATGTTCGATACAAATGTCTTTGCATACGAAATTTCATTACAATCGGGCAACTCTTTCTTGGTGCGTCGGTTTTTTTTTTTTATTATTATTATTATTATAGAGTGTATATTAAAGATCTGAAAAAGAATCTTATGGGTGGAACATGCCTGCTGTTATTGAGTTCCGACATGTTAAACATGTAACAGGTCAATTGAAATGTCCCCGGTCTGACACATAGATGGCGCTACTAGAATTAAATCCATACGAGTTTTAGTTAGCCCTAACCCTCAAAAGATGCGTGTATAAATTTGACAGCTGTCAGATCATTAGTTTGTGAATTATAGCATTTTGAGTGAAGCAACTTTTGTTATTGTGAAAAAAATGGATAAAAAGGAATTTCGAGTGTTGAAAAAATATTGCTTTTTGAAGGGGAAAAATACAGTTGAAGCAAAAACTTGGCTTGATGCCGAGTTTTCGGACACTGCCCCAGGAAAATCAACCATCAAGGATTGGTATGCTAAGTTTAGACGTGGTGAAATGAGCACCGAAGACGGTGAACGCCCAAAAGAGGTTGTTACCGACGAAAACATTAAAGAAATCCACAAAATGATTTTGAATGTTAAATTGAAATTGAATGAAATAGCAGACAGTCTAAAGATATCAACTGAACGTGTATATCATATCATTCACGAATATTTGGGTATGAGAAAGCTCTGTGCAAAGTGGGTGCCGCGCGAGCTCACTTTTGACCAAAAACAACGACGAGTTGATGATTCGGAGCAGTGTTTGAAGATGATCAAGCGTAATAAACCCGAGTTTTTGCTTCGATATGTGACAATGGAGGAAACATGACTCCATCATTTCACTCCGAAGTCCAATCGACAGTCATCCGAGTAGACTGCACACGATGAACCCGCTCCAAAGTGTGGGAAAACGCAACAGTCGGCTGGCATGGTTATGGCGTCTGTATTTTGGGAGGCGCATGGAATAATTTTTATTGACTACCTTGAAAAAGGAAGGACTATCAACAGCGACTATTACATAGCGTTATTGGACCGTTTGAAGGACGAAATCGCCGAAAAACGGCCGCATTTGAAGAAAAAGAAAGTGCTGCTTCACCAAGACAATGCACCGTGTCACAAGTCAGTGAAAACGATGGCAAAAATCCATGAATTGGGCTTCGAATTGCTTCCTCATCCATCGTTTTCTCCAGATCTGGTCCCCAGTTACTATTTCCTGTTCTCAGATCTCAAAAGAATGCTCGCTGGGAAGAAATTTTCATCGAATGAAGAGGTGATCGCCGAAACTGAGGCCTATTTTGAAGCAAAGGACAAATCGTACTACAAAAATGGTATCGAAAAGTTGGAGGGTCGCTATAATCAGTGTATCGCCCTTGAAGGGAATTATGTTGGATAAAAAAAACTAATTTTGCCAAAAAAATGTGTTTTACTATGGTAGGCCGGGGACTTTTCAATTGACCTGTTATGTTTGAGAAAAATCTAAGAATTATATGGCAAGAACATACTGTTATTTAGTCTTGACATACTAAGCAAATACAATTGTGAAGAACCTATGATTTATATGAGAAGATTCTTTGAGTTATATAGAACATGCTCGCTGTTACTCAGTCCCGACATATTAAACACGGATATTTGTGATGAATCTATGAACTATACGGCTGGAATAAATCAACTGTTGTTCAATCCCGACATGTTAAATATGTATATTTGGAAAAAATATTTGTCTTATGCGGTTGCGAAATGCTTGCTGTTCATACAGTTTCAACATTTTTGCATTTATATTTTGGTGGAGACTTTTCCTTATATGACTGCAAAATGCCTGCTTTTATTACAGTTCCGACATCTTGACTTTGTATTTTGGATGAGCATGTTCCTTAGGTAGTCGTAAAATACTTATCGTTGTAGAGTCACGTTATTTTATTCATGCATATATGAGATGTCTTTACTTAATTTGTCTGGAACATGCCTGTTGTATTGTCAGACATTTTAGACATGCATACTTGTAAAGAGTTTTTGCCTTATTTGAGGCTTAATATGTTTACTGTTGCACAACATCATAATATTATTGTCCTGGATATTTGTGAAGTGTCTTAGCAATGTAGGCTGTAAAATACCTGCAATTGTATAATTTTGATAGTTTTTTATAGTTTATAGCTATAAATATAGTTTTCTTTATATTTCTGAAATATATATGAAAATGTTTTTAATCCTTTGGGGAAACGATATCCTTTGTCTTAGATGAAAACGTGTATCGGTGGATGAAGAGGCACTGATAAGCCCATTTTAATTTATTCTTGGTATCTTTATTGCTTCAAGGGTGAGGCTAAGACAGCCTTGATACCTAAAGCTCTACAAATTTTAAAAATAAATATCGAATGAACTTTAGGGATAGTTATCTGTTTTCGTTTTCTGTTGCATATTAATAAATGATGCGCTTCCAGCATTTACTGGACACAATTGAGCATTAAGATTTGAAGCAACGCACATCTTGTAAATGAAAATAAAATAAAAAATAGATAGTTTTTTTTTTTTTTTTTTTAACTGACTGTCATGTTTCACAATCCAGTTGTTACTTTTTTGACCTTTGGTGAAAGTTGTGCTTCGATAATCAAGTCATTGCAAATTTTTGATATATTTTCTGAGTAAGCCTTGGGAATAGTTTTATTACGCTTCATTTGATATTTACGTTGTAAGATCAATTTAGGTGTTACATCAAGTGGAGTTAAATGGATTTAAATGTTATGCTTTCTATTGTTTGAGTTGGAATTTCCTTCTTTTACTATTCTTTGAAATAAATGGGGAAAATGCAGTATTTAATTGCTTCTATTACAAATACCTAATCATTGATATGATAAATGGAAGATTGATAGCCCTCCAAAAGGATAGATATTGTGCAATAAAAACGCATTTCGATAAAAATCTCAATCGTCATGACTGTTTCTTAAGCCATCGCGTTATACGTAAAATGTTACAAAATATTTTTTTTCAGACTTAAAACTCACATTAAATTCAAAATAAAGTTAAGTTTACGTCAGTCACCTCATAAAATGAAATATCATTTGATTACTTTCTTTTGTTTCATTGCTAACATCATTTTATTTTGTTTCATTACTAAGCACCATTTTTATGAAACAAATGTGTCCGTATCAGTTGATATCAATATAAGAAACAGAAATAATAAGGACAGTTGCACATTGTAATTCAATAATCATTCCGTTGTTTCAGTAAAACTTTTGAAGAAAAGAGCCATACTTCTTAATGCAATGAATAAAAAATATTAAAACATTTAATTTATAGATTTTTCAAAGATTTTGGTATAAGGTTATACATATTTAATGAATAATCTATGGGAAAACGTATGATATTTATAAGGCGCTTTCAGTAAATTACCATTGGGAATCTAAGGACTCCTACATAGATAGGAGTCTATCTAAATCTTATTGTTTTCCCCCTTCCTGCCCACATAGAGCCTGGGATAGGGGTCTTCTCCAGTCTTTTCCAATGTGCTCGCCTCACACATCTATGCTCCCAAGTCGACATCCTTTCGAAACAATGTCAACTTGGGAGCACAGATGTCTCCTCCAAATGGAGATGAGGAAGGCAATCATCCCTCCCATACATTAGGAGATTGAGAATGTGCACCCAAATATATTTAATTCTCGATATTTTTTAAACGTATAAATTCTGGTTTGTAGATTTTGCAAGATCATGAAGGAAACTTGAGATTAAGCTAAAACTTACAGCAAATGTAAATTAGGATGTTTTGATGAGAGTTACGGCACATTCGTAGGCTGTCCAAAACTCTCTAAAATGTTGATTTACCCGTATAAATAGAGTTGTAGCCGGTCGGTGAAAACAGTCTATTGTTGTCTGTCAGTGGTATCTACCTCAAGAAAAGTTAACGTTACTTCGACTACTGCACAGGATGCCAAATGAGCAGGTTAAGGAGTTTGAACAGGGAACAATGATAGACCTTAGTGAAGAGGTGGGAGTATTCTTTTGATGCAATAGCAGCTCGTGTGGAATACTAATGCCTCGACAGGGACGCGTGTGTTATTCGCTGGATATATCATTTAATGAATATATTTAGGATTTTTTGACCAACATACTTCTTGTGACACTTGTCCTGTAGCTGATTCACACGAACTTTGAGTTTGAATAAAAGTTTCCCCAGGTACAGATTCAAAACCTGTTTGATTTTATGCAAAGTCGTAAAGAAGAATTAATTGTAACACATAATTGCTTAGCCAAATATTAATTTTCATCACATGTGATTGTGAATTTAATTTCTATCAATACAACACATTTACTTTAATTTTAATACATCCTTTAAGGCGTTACAGTTTTTGCAAACACGAATATGTATTTCAAAAACATTAGGAAAAAATAAATTTATATGTAACTTTTTTTAAAAAAAATAATTTTATTAAAAAAAAGAAACACACACACACACAAAACTTGGTTGAAAATTCACAAAGCTATTTTTCATTAACATTTGGATTTAAGTAACTCAGAAGTGATATTCTCGAATTTAGTCTCCAGCAATGTTCAAGCGATATGCATGTCGCAATACGTTCCAGCTTTGAGTTGATAAGACGTCGGATGTTGTCCTGAGGTAGACAGGCCGACAAATCTTGAACAGCCACCTCCAAACCAATACAGAGTGACACTATGGCAGCTGGCGTTTCAGTTGGTTTCACAAATTCTCTTTAGGGGATAAGCCTAGGGAGCGGGGTCGGCCATGAAAAGGTCTGAACATGACGTAGAAAATCTTGAGCTATTTAAGCTGTATGTGGACGAGCATTACCTTGCTAAAAATTTGCCCCTTGTAAACCATTTAGAAAAGTCCCACGTGGGGTCGAAGAATGTCATCAACATAATGCTGCCCCTTACTGGTCCACGTACCTCGATTAGAATGAACCGGCTGTTATAGGTTATGGCCTTTCTAGACTCTTAAGCCTGCTGTGCGAACAGTTGGAATTGTACCGTTCTCCGGGACATTTACACAACGTTAGTGGAAATCATCTTCCGAAAAATGTACCAGGATTCACCACCAAGCATCATGTTTTATCAGTCTGTGGCATTCCACGCCACTTTGTCTCGGCACCACTGTAGAAGGAATCGCCGATGTTTCGGTGTTAAAGGCAGTACTCAAAAAGGGCACTTAGATTGCAGATTTGCTTCGACAAGGCGTCTGGAAATGGTTTGTGGAACGACTGGCAGTCCTACAGCTGATTGTATCGTGAAACTGTGGGATTCACGAGCGCTCTTGCCGCACGATCATTCGATCCTCTCATCTCATCGTCTTCCTGGTCGCTTCAGACCTAGTTCTCCGCCCTTAGATGCTATCTCGAACAACTTGCTTCTACTATGTTCTGACGGCACACTCCAAAAGATCGACTAGGTGAGTAATTCGGAAGTGTTTCCACTAGCCTGTGGTTCTCATGCCGATGACCAGGCTCTTCTCAAACTTGTTTAACAATGCGAAATATCTTCTTACACATCTACCTGGCCATCTTCGTACACTAAAGTCCTCCTGGCGTTGAAATGTAATCGTTATATTTATGAATCTTCTACTATGAGCCGGTTTATATAGGACCCACTTTTTAATTTCCTTGCCACTGCGGGGTGTGTTGTTATGTGCTTTGGCACCAAACTTGGATCATTTTCATATCGGACTCATTCTACTACTTTGCAAGATTTCGTGATTGTAGCTAGTTTCCTTCTTGGTGCGCTATTTTCAATGTTCTTGAGTGTTATTTTAACAAAATAACATTTGTGACGAAAAAGTACGTCACAATAATTAGAGCAAAACAAAATATCACATACTTTTCAATTAGAAAAATAAAAATATATGTAATTTTAGAATTATAAAACAGCAAATGATATTCATTAAAATTGAATTTTCAGAAAATTCAAGACATCCAAGGAAAATTCTTCATAACTGAAACTAACAATAGAAACTCATCTGACAAACAAGACACCTAAGACGTGCATTATCACCATCTCTTCTATCTTCCTCTCTCCATACTCTGTATATTTCGAATCTTCCAGATTGAAAATATAAACTACCTATCCTATCACTTTCTCATCAAAAAATAAGAAGATTATATAATCTTAAAAACAAATGTATATTATAAAAAAATATATTAAAAAATCAATAAAAAAAAAATACTCTCACTCTCCTATTGATTTTCGAACTTTAGGTGGAGTGAAGGGATAAAAAAAACAAATACAAAATAAAATAAATAAAAGCTTATATTGATTGATTTCATAGATATAATATGTTAATTAAAAATTAATAAAAAAAACGTTATTTTTGTCTTAAAGTAATCTGATCTTTTCAATTTTTTTCCCTCTCTCTTTTCATTCATTTATATAAAATGAAACGAGTTAATGCACATATGTAAAATACTTGTTTAATCTCTAAAAAATTTCATGGCACAATTCACACGGAGTAGAGTCCACGGGACTGGCACTCCTTAAGTATTTGATTGTTGTTCCAAGTAAAATCCTATCTAAGCCTCTACCCTTGGCGATGAGGGGAAAAAATTGAGCCAAATGGTGCCAGCAACGAGTTTTTCAAATGTACTAAAATACATTGGAAACGGTTGCCATTTCTACTTCCTGCTCAGGAGGACTAGAACTTGGTGTAGTTTCTCGCCATTTTCTTTACGTCGCTAAGAGTAGTAGCCGTAAATAGATATAACCTAATACAATAACAGTTTTTGTAAATGTAACTAAATGCTTAAAAAATTAAAATCCCGACTATTTTTATTCTTGTTTTCGTTATTCTTTTCTATAAAGACGGGAAAATGAAGCATTTAATATATTAAGGTTGAAATGAATATTTAAATTATATTTACATTTAAAAAAAATGGTGAATCTATTATAGTAAGAAATATTACTTATGTCATATAAAAATATAAAAATAGACTAAAAGTTTTAATTGAAATAATACTAAAATTCTTCTATGCAATGCGTTGTGAAGAACAGATTTCCCCTCAACGGAACTCTTTTCTTTGTAACGCAATTAATCGAATTAGTTTTAATTTAATTTATTATATTGCGGCATTTCTGTTACAAAAGCCCCTTTGTTGGCTAATAATAGCAAATCAATGTTAGAATCATTTGACTCCAAAACATTTCAAGATGGAAGCCAATTTAAAAGTAGTTCGAAAATCTGGAGGCAAAAACGGCTGCCTTACAATGCCCCAAAATTCTAAATAATTTTAATAAAATGTTTGAAAATTTTCAGTTATTTATTGATTTCTGATTACATAAGATTTAAGGTAATATATCAATTTATAGGTAAATAAAGTACTTAAATTTATATACATTATTTAAATCCAGAAGAAAAAATTAGAAATTTACTGTAACACACTTTGAAAATCATGTTCATTACTATCGAAATTTTGAAAAGTGGTCAGCATTGTGGACATTTTGTGGTTGATTAAAATAATAGTACCTGCTTTTGCTAAAAAGGCAATTTCATTTTTTTTTCTTGTAAATTGTAATGCAAGTGAGCTTAGATCTCTTAACACTCTGTGCAATATTACATACTGAAATGTTCAATGATATAGCCAAAAAAAAAAAAAAAAAAAAAAAGAGGGTATTTCTCAAATATCTACAATCATACATTCTTTTGGAAAAATTTCCGTGTTATTATATGTAAGGAACCTACGCTCCTCAGTTAGGTTGGAGCATTCCTTCAGGTTCTTGGGAAAGATCTGCTGTTGGAAGAATCCTTTGAATCGGATGAACTCGATTATGACCATTTATAATCTCTGGATCCCATCAGAAATTCCATGAATAGTTTTGATCGATTCTATAAGTCTATAAGCAAAGAGTTCCTTTTACTTATTACATTATCTCATTATACATGGTTATAATAAAGATGTCTTCAAATCTCTTTATCTTTTTAGAACGATTTACACGGTTTATAGGTTAATTGAACACGCATTTCCTTTTATGAATTCGATATCTCGTTTTACACTGTTTCAGTTCATACGATTTTTCGAAGACCTTTATCTACCATCTGTATATATGCCTGTACATATATATATGTGCGTGTGTGCGTATGCGTGTGGGCGCGTATGTGTATGTGTGTGAAGAATTTTGAAAATCTTGAGAGAGAAAATCCGGACATCTAAGAACAATCAGCCCATTTTAGATTCAATTGCTTTTTTGCGGGGAAGTTGAACAAGATTGATATCATACGAGTGTCGAAGCATTTTGAAACTAAAGCAGAGCTGCGCGTATTACATCGATATCAGCAAAGCGTAAAAGAGAGCAACCAATGGATAATGTTGACTTAAGTACCCCAGAGTCCCGAATATCAGTCCCGAATTTCTTAGGTTGAATTTAATAGTGGATCGGGATATTTATACCACACACGCTATTTTGCGAAGCGAAAGGGGAAATTGCTATTAAAAAATCGCATGAAAATCGGTTGATAGGATTTAGTTGGGTGTTAAAGAGTGTCGAAAAAAAAAAATATAGAATGTTAAAAAGAAGAAAAGGCAATTGCGAGGCTTCAGTCACGCACACATAACCCCATATATATATGAATGTATGTATGTATGTATGTATGTGTGTACGTCTGTTTGACCTGGAACTATAGACACCTGTCATTGCATCTGCGTACTTCAATATATATAATTTCATTAAACTGAGTAAAACTCTCTCTTTAAATGTTGAAATGGACGGTACATCAATTACGAGAATTTACCGTTCATTTCAATTTACATGAGAAATGGGAAACAGGGTATGAGTGCCTCAGCTGTCGAAGACATACGTAAGTGGGTGTCGTAAGCTATTGCAAAATCTTTTTGAAGTGGGGATTAAATACCGGATTCGTTAAAATGTAAATGAGGTGTCTGCGGTTAAATCGGATTTTTTTTTTTTTTTTTGAGTTTTAAGAGCTTTTCCGCTTTCGCGAGAGCTTACAAAACTGGAAGAATGAATTTAAATATTCAAGTGCCTTTGCGTTTTTTTTTTTCTTTTTTTTAAATCTTTGCTTTGGTGTTGAAAAACTGAACTTTATTTGTTATATGAATCACATAAGAAATAAAATAAATTGAGGAAAAAGAGAATGTTTTAACTAATGGTGTGATTCATTTATTATAGAAATGCGACAGATTCTTCAGTTACAATTGTATGTATGAAATAATGCATCAGTTGAAGTAATCAAAATATACAGAAATAGATAGAAAGCATTTTATTTCAATTTCAACATAAATATTAATCAATGGGACTTAAGCTGAAAAACTTTTTTCAGATAAAATATACTCCAGCATACAGGATTATATTTTGACTTCACTATCCTTTAGACAACAGTATATTTTATTGTATCACTTCTGTCAAATGAATGATTATACGATATAAACACAAGAGAACCAGAATTTTGAATAGACCGAAATTTAAAGATCTCTTCTACTAAAATTAAAAACCTAGTAAACAAACTATCATCGTTCGATGCATGTTTTTACACACAAACACAGTAATACTTTGCAAATAATAAATTATACACGCAATTAATTACATAAAATTTAGGATAATTACAGACGATGTTTCAGTCATTTTCTAAGAGCGTAAAATTATCGTCTGCCTATTAAGTAGCAGTTTGCCTCAAACGGAAGCTATCTAAGGAAAACATCTGTATTACTTTGCATGCGTTGTTCAAGTAAAAAAAAAAAAACTTTTTTAATATGTGCTGATATGTTGTTCTTTGGAAAAAATGGCGTCAACAAAAAAAAAAGTGTGGGTATAAAATAATGGATATATGGTGGACGTATCCTAAATTTAATGTAACTAATTGCGTGTACAATTTATTATTTATAAAGCAATATTGTGTTAGTGGCTGACACATTATAATAGATTATATGTTTATAATAATCTCATTTAGTTTGAGTTAGGTACGAATATACTTACTATTTACATTGCTAAGATTCATTTCAATCAATATTTTATCACCTGCTTTTATTTTAATATCAGAACAGAATATTATTACCTACTTTAGCAATTTATACTTTGCCCTTATTTTAATATTTAATTTCATAATTCCTTTTTATAGCAAAATCATCTATCTGAATTATTTTTGTCGCTAACCTTGGCAACGTTTTTGTTTTGCATGTGAAAATAAAAATGCATTAGGAATTTGAAGAAGTTATTTTCTTTTATTGATAGGAATTGCTTTTATGGAGCCTAGGGCTCGGAAGGAAGCTTGTTTTGCGCTAATTAATATTCTTTTTTCTACTTTTTCGAAAACTTTACTAAAAAAAAGTTAGCTCATGTTAAAACGAAATTAGCAAAGCCAATTTCATTAATTTTCTTAATTATTGTACACCTATAAATTTAAAGTTAATATATTATACGATGTAATGACAAAACAAAATAGAATCCATAATTTTGACTAGACTGAAATATAAGGATCCTACAAAAATTAAAAGTCCATTTATTTCTTTTATTAAAAGCTGTTTTCGAATAACGTTGAAGAATAAGATCAAATTCGCAGTACTTTTTCAGATAAGAAATTAATCTAGTAAGATGGAAAAAATTGTGTACCTTAAAACTTTAAGTAAGCAATGCAGTAGCTTCACAAGAAATGAACGAGAACAACAATGTTGAGTGTATAAAAAGTTTGAAAGAAATAAAAGTTATAGTTAATTCATGAATAGGTTATTGAATCCAGAACCAGTAAAGAGTTAATATAATGTTAAAGCTGTATAAGGGTTATCGGATGAGTTCAATTTTGCAGTTCAGAATTCGGGACTGCAAGGTGTTACAAAAGGTTCGTTTGATCAGTTATTAATACCTGTGTTGTCAAAATCAATTCCAGATGAGTTCAATCTAGAATTTAATTGAAGGAAAAATCAAAAGAAGAAATGTGTTACAGGTTTATTAGAATTCATTAAAAATAAAATAGAAAGGTGTGAAGTGTCTAATTTGTATGTGTGTTGGTTCAAGAGAAAAATATACCTTCCAAACCACGTTTTGAACATGTAAAATGTGGTAAATTTTTTTTGAAGAAGTGCACAATAACAAGTGAAGTTTTTTTGAAGAAGTGCACAATAACAAGTGAAGTTTTTTTTGAAGAAGTGCACAATTTACAACAACTACTAATTGTAACGCTGCTGATAATCGTACAAGCGCTCTTTAGCGATAAATTTCATAACTCATTTTCTTATGATAAAAGTAGGATTATGAACTCTGCTTATAAGGAAAGAGAACACATTTGAGTACATTCTCCATCAAATAAAAACGCGTTTAAGTTATTTCATGAATAAACAACAAATGGAATTTTAAATATTTAACCAATACAATAAATTTCTTGTAAAAAACACAAAATATTATTTTTAAAGAAACTAAAGGAAATTTTTTTAAAACGAACACAATGTACATGCAAAACATTTCTATTTTGATCTTTATTTTAAGCAAAATCATACCTTGATTTGCTTTTTATTTCTTTCAAAGTTTTTCTTTTGGCTTAAGCAGAAAATTTCTAATTTTTTTTTCATTTCATATTCTTAAAGTTGTAATGTATAAGAATCTATTTTTACACTGATTCTTGTAACAATTTGTTTTGTTCATCTGTCCATACTGATTTTACAATGCTAAAGATTTTCTCAACATTAGCATTATGAGCTGACATTACAAAGAGCATTGAACAATTTTCAGGAAGAAATTCGAAGGATAGGGTTCTCTCTCTTACTTTTTATTACTTGCTTTACTTTCAGTGTATGAGTGGCAAAATATTTAGCTCCTTTCTTTTAGTTAAACTAGTTTTAACTGAATATAGAATTTTTGTTAATTTTTCGAGAGATGATTATTTTATTTTTAAGTGAATTTTATTTTGCTTTCAAAAATGTATATCGGTGAATGTATGAACACACATTCAAATCTCTCCTTAAAAATATTATTAACATAGGGAGAATGTTCCGTTTATATAAATATTTGTAGGATCTAAGAACTCGTAAGATCTAAGACTCGTATGATCTTAATTCTATTAATAGAGGGAAATACAGATAATCATTTTTCTTGTTATCCAGCTTTGTGTTTCCTATTTCAATAAAATTACACAACTCATTCAATGTTTCGGTTCTTACAGTTTGAATCGAAAAATAATTAAGATCAGAGACTCAATATCTACAGCCAGACCATGTAAGCCATGTTTTCCCAATGTATTGTTTAAATGCTGTGAAACTTTATTTCCTTCACGATTTATGCTGCCAAAGTTACTGTTGTAGTTGTCTCTCCCGATATTCCATACATTTTTCTTTCGAGTTTTTTTTCTTCCTTATGCAATTACTCAATTAGTTCTCAAGATATATATTCAACTTTTTCATTCTCATATTCTACATTTCAATAAACTTATGGAAAATACCCTGATTTTTATCGAAATACTGAATTAAAACAGAAAAACGTTTTACTGTACCAAAATTCGATCCATCAGCACATACTCCAATAAATAGAACACTTTATAACTCTTCCAAAATCATCTGAAAGGAATTGGGTGCTGGGACATTGTTGACAATAACCTTCGTTTTGGTGACAGGAGAAGAAATTTTCACGCATTTCAGAATCTGGCAATACATGTTAAAATAATTTTGATAAACAATCGCATGATATGTTAATTCTGGTGGTGTTTTCCAGTAAGGAAGGCGTGGGTGGTTTCAGCTGCTAATATTTTCTTGTCTAGTTTTGAATATAGCTTCAATAAAAAAAAAATCGATTTTTGTTTTTTGCGCTGCCGATCGGTGGTAACCGGATTTTATGTGTACTGAATGCAAGATGTTGTGATGAGGGATGTCTTACAAACTTACTTGTTTAATTAATTTATTTTTATTTCAGCACAATATATATATATACATACATATATACTTCATGGTAATGTTGCTTTCTCTTCCTAAACAGGGGGTTTAAAATAAATCAGATTACATTTGTAAAATTTATAAGATTTTCAAAATAATGGTTGATAATTTTAAAAAGCAAATATGTTATTTTTTTTTCTCTTCTTCCTTTTGTTAACTAAGTATTGTGTCATTATATCAACGTTTTACACCAATATCTATACCAAATTGTAAAAAGAAATTTTTAAACTCTAACTTTCGATTTAAATTTTTTTGATCGTTAAAAAATGGAGAGAAGGACGGATTAAAAATAGATAAACGAAAAATTCCAGACATTTTATACAGGTTGATCTAGGGGAGGAGATGGAAGGAATCGTGAACAATTTTAAGCACTCGGAAAAGGGTCTCAATTGGAAAAGGCTGCTCTAGCATATGAGGAAGAGAAACTCATCCATCAAGACTATAGTAAGATAGCAGCGTCTACTGCTGAGTTCTCGAGCATTCACCGATTCTTTGTACGTCAAACCCGTTATTCCAACTTGAGAGCCTTCTTAATCTTTATCATCGCGTTATAAAGGCTTTTGTGTGTGTATGCGAACCTTCACAGGATATGGAAGTTGATCAACTTTTTGAGAAGATATTTTTAAAACTAAACGCCAGCAGCTGCTTGCGAATTTGGGTACCTCTTTGCGATAGGATCGCTTTAACACTTTTAAAACTTATCTTAAGCTTTCAAGAAAATACTTGAAGTTTCTCCTCTTAATCTTTTTATTTTCCCCCAGAACAAAAGTTTAACTGATAACTTTCGTTCTGGGAAAAGTAGAAGATTAAGAGGAAATATTCCAAGGGGGGAAAAAAACTCTTGTTAAGCTCTTGTTAAGCCACGACTCAAAGAATTACAGCATGTTTCTGCCTTACGACCCGAGCAGCTCGCGAGATATACACATGCCGTTTTAAATGTAAATACGGCGACTCACGGTGACCCATTTCTTATTTTCGACCAGCACAAAGGAAGTTCGCATTTTAGATTGGGACGGTGTCCTTTCAACGAGTGAATCGCGACCTGATCGGCTCGCAATGAAAGAATAGAATCTAAATTCCGTACAGAGATACGTGAGCATTAATAAAGTCAATTTTTCACCATTCGAACTCTTTTGTAGCCTCTGTAGCGTAGAGATTATGGATGCAGACTCGCGGCAGGCGTTGTTTTCGTCGAATCGTGGGATCGAGCTCTGAATTCAGATTCCCGCAGTGTAGTGGGGCTGATGTTAGTTAAATCTTGTCGATGTTACGAGTCTCCCACTGGCGTAGCGTGGAAGTTTGGAAAGAAAAAGGGCAGCTAGCTCAGGATGTCGTCCTCATCACTCAACCGAGATTTAAAATTGCGCGGCCCGTCGCCAATAGCTCAGGTGCTATGCTGATTAGATTGCACTAAGAAGCAACATGACGGCTATTGGAGATTAACCTCGTAATTTTGAGCCTCGATCAAGTGATGAAGACGAGATCTGAGATGGGACTTCCATCTTAAAACATCCACACTACGCTAACGGGAAGACTTGATGCTTCAATAGATTTAACATGCATCAGCCCCTCGACTCGAAGGGGGTTTAGAGGCATCAGGGTTCGAACCTAAGACTCGTCAAAAACCGCTGGCTGCGAATCTGTTACCATGACCGCATGGCTACCGCGGCTCCCTTCATCATAAGGCATCGGTAACAGAGTGGTTATTGTTACTAAGTTGGCGCTATTTCCGTCGACCCGTGAGCTCTAGTTTTGATCCCGCTAAAGACTAGTCATGTAGTGGGGCTGATGCACGTTATATATCTTGGGGGTTAAGGTCATCACGCGGGTGTAGTGAGGTAAAGTGGAAGTTTGGAAAGTAAGATACCAACCTAGATGTCATCCTCGTCCCATGACAGTGGTTCAAAATTACGATGTACGTCAGTAATAGCCATCGCATTTCTTTTAATTAAATGATTGCTTATTGATTAGCACTTAAAAACAACTCGAAGGATTTTGGCGCATCGATCAAGTGACGAGGATGGCACCTGAGTTGGCAACTCCATCTGCAAACTTCCACTTAGTATCAAAGGGAGGAATTGGAGCCTCGACAGACTTAACTTGCACCAGCCTCATTACACGATGCATTTTTATTGGCATTTGGACTCAATCCTATGATTGAACGAAAACAACGAGGACTGCGAGCTTGCGACCATGACCACCCAGTTACCGTGTCTGCTATTGTTTTTAAACGTAACGTTAATAAACAATCACTCAATTAAACTGATTGTCATAAAACAATTTTTCTAGACTTTATTCAACAAAGTATGCATCAATAAATCTGATTTGATAAATATAATTTTTTTTGTATAACTCAGTTAATGCTTGTGAGCTTATAGTTTAAATTTCTGTCCCAGTTAGAAGCTACGCCAGAGCTATTGGTGACAGACCTCGAAATTCTGAGCCATGGCAAAGTGATGAGGATGACACTAAGCTAAGACCTTCACTCTTCTAACTTCCACACCATTTCAAAGTGAGGCTTGGGAGCACCGACAGATTTAAAATGCATCAGTCCCGCTACGAATTTTTATTAGAAGTGACAAGGACTACATCTGAGAGGATGCTTAATTCATCTTACTTTCAAGTCATTGGACGACGTTCAGACCCAATCTTTTTGAAGGATAGAATTATTGTTATTATGTGCATCTGATAAAAATATTAACAGTATATTTTTTCAGAATAATAGCTTAAATAAAAGTAGAAAACAGCAGAAAAATATTCAACATAAAAAAAAAAAAATCACAGCAGCAGTTAATTTTATAGAATTAACTGCTGCTGTGAATTTTGTAATTTTATAGATTAACATATAAAGTTCCCATATTTTCACAGAAAATTTTTAAAAAAATAAAAAAGTTATATGTAAAGTTTTGCAAGGAATAGATTTATCCACCTAAGGTGTGCTTTTTTTTTTATAATTATTATTAAATTACTCAATTAAATATAAGAATTAAAGTAAGCAATGAAATAGCAATAAATGGACAATAGTACACTTTTGCCGATAATAAAATTAAAGGAAACGATAAGTTGTTGAATTGAATATTATACCAGCTACATGCAATTAAAATTAAAGAAAACGATAAATAATTAAATTGAATATATATAAGCTAAATGTAATTAAACTTGTAGCAAAGGATAAAAAATTGAAAAGTGATCTGGTACGCCAAAAGTGATCCAACTAAAACAATAAATAAGCTGTCCTAAAATGTAAGAAGTAGTCTTTCCCATTACAATGGAAATTTTGAAAAATAGTTTCGAATTAATTTGAATACTCGATGAGGCGTGGATTGAACTAAAGTTGCAGGAAAAAAGGTTTTTAAAGAATCAACTTTGGTCTATTTGCTGCATTAACTCCGAAATGGTTGAAAATTCGGGGTCTTGGGCATAGATAATTGGTGATAATGCCCCCTCCCCAAAGATTTTCCATCTGGCTTAGATCCGAGCTAATTGTTGGCTAATCCAAAACGAAAATTTGCTTCTGTGAGAAACCCAGTATTATTTGATGTAGAGATATGTATTTCAAAATGTTGTCTAGCCGGAAAAAAATACAGTTTTACCACCACCCTCTCACGGCTTTTCCAAATTAAAGTAAATGAGCATTTTCCACCATATCTTCTGAATCAGTAAAATGGTGTCCTTCAATTTCATTTTCAATCCAAGAAACAAATTATTTTGCTATATCTAGAGAATAGAGAGAATGTTCCACAGAGGTAGCATTGTGCCTTCGAGGTTCTTTTTCACAATCAGGGAGTGATGTGTCGGGGCATTGTTATACAACAAAAATATATAAAATCATGAATTTGTATTTTCTTTCTCTCAAAAATACTTTCTGAAATATATATACTTTTAAAACTCTTGAGATTTGGGTAGAATTAGTAACCTTATTCACACTCACACACATTAAATTAATTTTAATATGTGTATTTAATAACTATGTAAATTATGGCGGGACTCTTTATTACATATGAAAAACTGAAATGCGACTCTAATTGACTTAATGCATGCCCATCCTTTTGCTATAGAGTATCTAATAATACCACTAATTTTAGTAGGAATCGAACCATTTTGTGTGTGAGTGAAATGTTCTATTTCATACTTTTTCTCCTATGCCGTAATGCGAAATATGTTTTTCCTTGTGCATACATATTAAAGGGGGAAAAATTACGTATTTATGGACTGTTTAAAACTTGTGAAAGATTCAATATTATAAACTGATGTTACAACTTGAGTTATAACTCCCCCTCCTCCCGTTGCGAATTTAAATTAAAACAAACATTTTTCTGCGTGAAAATGTGTTTTTTGTGTTATTTGACCCAAGTTTGTTGTCAGGTTTTTTGACATTTTACGAACACAGTGTAGCTAGTATCTCATAATGCTAAATAGGTTTTTCACTTTATGTGTTAAAGGCAAAAATTCCGTATTTATGAAATGCTTTTAGATTTTCAAAGGTGCATTATTATTAGCTATTGTAAGAGTTATGATGTTCTGAATTCGCATGAGAATTCAAAAAATTTTCTCTCTGAAAAGAATTCTGTATCAGTTTAGTCCACACACTGACATTTGATGTGAACAGCCTTCAATAACCTGGTTAGTGTATCATGCTGATTCTAATATAATTTTTATAAAAAAATTTATCAAAATCCGAACAAAAACTAACTTTGATTAAATAAAAATTCTAATCGGAGCTGAAGTACAATAAAGTTTCACAGTCTGTGAATTATTTTCCAGAGAATCGAACAAAAAACTGACTTATAATATTCAGAGAAAATTGTTAACCCAATACTTTAAAAATTGAAAGAGAAATTGTCTTGACAAGTGAGATCCGTCAACTTTTTCACTTCTTCAAACCGCTTATGTTTGGCTTCAGGTCTCAATTGGTTGGGAGGGGCTGTCGATTCGAAGAACATGCAAAACTATCGGGAATCACAATCGCTTTGTAATGGTAAAAGATTGAATATCGCTACAATCCATAGACGGACTTCCCCCTGCCTTCAACAGGATTTTTACGCTGTCAAGATCTTAATCGTCCTAAGGTGTGGACAAATAGGCCGACTAATTTACCGAATTCTTCCCCGGAGTTTTCATTTACCCCTTTCCTGCTTCGCGGCTGACCACTGACCCTTTGTTGCATTGTTGCAACTGGAAACGTTCCAGGGGTTGGAGTAATCTGCAGCAGATGGCCAACCGTCAAAAGAAAGTCGCTTTTCAAAATGCTTTCGAGGACTTTATTGGCGGTCTTTGGTTCTTTTCAAAATATCTTCCCTTAGAGGGCAAATACTTGGTTAAGTGAATGGCTTTCAGACACCACTTCGTCTTTTCAAGGTTGCTCAGATTCCTTGGAAGATTGCAAGGTGACTTGCAAGATAAGTCGATATGGAATGGAACCATTTTTGGGGTATCAGGAAGTGCTATGGTTATTATAGATAAATATTTGTTTGACTTTTCTCAACTTAGCTTTTCGCCTTATTTTGATGACAAAAATACATACAAAATTACTAGTGTGAAGGATCTTAGGAATCTGGAAAAATTAAAAGCTCATAATTTCTTTTAATTAAGGCTGTGTCTTTGACGAAGATAAATAAATGAATAAATAAGGATCAAACTTAAAGCCTTTTTTTTCCAGAAAGAAAATTGCTTCAACTTTAATATTATACTCTAAATTCCTTACCTTAGAAAAAGCCTCTCATTTCAACCTTCCCTACCCTGACTTTGTCTAATCAACCCATTTCTGTGACTTATTTCGAGATACCTCCAGTGGTTTTTAATAACGACACTTCATTTTAATGTATTCGTCAAACAAATAAATTTTTCCAATTTATAACTCTTTTTTTCAGGCTCTTAGAATATTTTATTTCACACACACAAGAAACCCCCCATTTATTTGATTTCGTCTTATTGATCCATAACACTAATATAATAGACATGCATAATATTTTCAATGGTCTGCATCTTAAATAATGTTCGATGAATGCTACGCGAAAAAGAAATATTTTCTTCCTTATTGGCTTACAACCGGATATGACCCATGTTTCATGTATGCCTTTAGAGAAAAAAACATCTTCTTCTTCTTCAACTACGCACCAAGAGGTCAATGTTTCAAATGAATAAATATTAGTCAGAAAGAAAAACATTTTTAAATCAAGCTTTTACTAAAGGTTGAGTAAAAGGTATAAAAATAATTTTAAATGTAAAATAATACATAATTTATAAAATGATTGATTGATTACTAACATAGCACTCCATGCACTCCAAAGCAACAGGAGGACTATTGGCGAAAGATCTCATAATTGTGAGCCTTGGGCAAGTGAAGTGGACAATACCTGAGCGGACAACTCTCTCTCCAAACTTCCACACCACACCGAAGGGAGGAGAGAACCCTCAGTTGATTTATCGTCCATCAGCCCAGCTACAAGGCGGGTTTTATATTAGCATCAGCACTCGAATCTACGATTCGATGGAAATAGCATCAACTGCAAGTTTCCAACTATGACTACTAGGCTACTACGGCTACATAATTTATATAATCTTGATGCGCTTAACTAAGATACTTAGGTAATTAACTATAAGTTAAGCTACTTATTTATACATATATGAGATCAAAAGAAGCTTCAGACTTTTATAAATTATATGTTACGTATTTTACTTTTGAAAAAAAAAATTATTTTAATATTTTTTAGCCCAACTGTTGATAAAAGTTTTGGCTTAAGAATATTTTTACGTGTATTAATTGTTGGAAGTAAACGCAGTGAGAACTATGGCACAGTTACGAAAAGCTGGTTTTATTACAACATTAAAAAGACATATAAAAACCAACTTGGTAGCCTAAGCTTCACGCTTGGAGATTCAACAGCAGTCGTAGTTGTGGTAGTGACGTATTAGTTCTTAGAACTTTGCCATTCTTTGTGCAACCAGAGCTTACATGACTTTGCGCAATCCATTTCATGTTGAAGGAAGGAAAAGCAAATATGCGTTGATTTCCAACATTAATTTAATTCTTCTTTGCCTGAAAATTTAAGACAACGAAGCAATTATGTGAGCTACTTGTGTGTTCAAAGTTTCAACTAAATTAGACATGGTTAAGCGCAAGGTCCGGGACTAAGACTATCCCTAAGTTCGTCACTGCTTGACTATAGTATTGTATTAGTTATACATGTGAGAAAATTTCAGCTCGCTTAGATGACAGGAAGTCAGTTGAAATTTAAACTGGGAAGACATATATATATATATATATATATATACACATAAATGCATACATATGAGCAAAACACGTTAAATAAAAAAGCCTGTAAATGGAAAGAAAGCAAATATAATTTTATATTATATATAATTAACTAAATATGGAGTAGTAGTCTCTGAGATTAATTATCTACCACATGTACATGTAAAGTAGAAATTAGAATATAACTTGTGTGTTTCTTCTACAGCAGTGGTCTTCAACCTGGGTTCCCTGGAACTTTGACAAGGGTTCTACAGTTTGCTTAATCAAAGTGCCAAAGTTTTAGTAAAATTGTAATTTTAATAAAAGGTCGAATTCTTAATGGAAGTTTGCTTGTAAAAATACACATAAATAAATATTTTATGGATAAAATAACATTTTAAATTTTGTGAAAGTCGCATGTTTCAAATACATTTATTTAGACGCATTAGGTCACATATTAATCTCCATTGCTTGATTCAAGTGAAGAATCGCCTACTTATTTGTGGCTACTTATTTCATTATTTTCAAGGTATAAAGTAAAATTACCGCCACTCTTTTAAAATTGAAATTTTGGACAGATTGCATTTTGAAAGATAATATTGAATGCTTTTTGAATTTGCATAATATTTTAGTAGACGGTAACACTAATCCCGATAAAAATATAAAAAATAGTTTGATCCAACATTTATCATATCTGCAAAAAATATTTCTTGAATATTTCCCTTTTCAAAAAGAAAAATTATTTTGGATCTAAAATCCTTCTTAAGACTTGACACCTCTGAACTCCTAATAACAGAAAGAGAACAACAAATCAATATAACGACCGACACTCAATTGAAAATAATTTTAGTCAAGTTGATAATACGCATTTTTGGATTGATATTAGAAAAGAATATCCCAAACATGCCAAAAGAGCTGTGAAACGTCTAATGTCATTTGTTTCAACCTATGTATGTGAAAAATCTTTCTTTTTGTACGCTGCGACCAAAACAAAATACTACAACAGTTTAGATGCTGAAGATGACATCAGATTGCAAGTTTCAACAATTATTTGACACGTAAAAATACTTCGCAATAACAAACAGTCACAGACAAGCCATTAAAAAAATTTTCTATTTATTAATTTGTTATAATTTAAAATATTGTTGCTTTTGTTTATTATTCATAGTATATATTTTAGAAGGAAAAAAAAAAACTATTACCAACCTTTCTAATCGTTATTTTTTTTCCTATTGTGATAAAATAAAGATGCAATAATAATTTTGTAAATAATAGAATGATAAAGCTTTATTATTCTATTTTTTCCCCCTTGTCTTTGAACAAGAGGTTCCTTCAAAAAAAAATGGTAAGTCCAAAGGGTTCTTCAAATTATAAAAGGTTGAACACCTCTATTCTACTGTATATAGTCGAATTATGTTATAGTGAGCCTTTGTGAAACTAATAAGAAGTTCACAACAACCGAAGATTCGTTGTATAATAAGTATAAATTTATTGGTCATCACAATTTCCTTCCTCCGCATGACTTTTACAACAATTTGACCGTGGTTATTGACGACCCAGCGAAGATGAAAATTCTGTTATAGGTTTTTAAAAAAAATTTCAAAAAATTCTCTTGACTTGGAGTCATGGCAAGGAGCAAATTTAAAAAAACAACCCCATTTTATATAAAGGCCCTAAATATTCAAAATATCTTCAAATTATACAATATGAAGCAACATTGTAAAATCAATAACAAAAGTAAAAATATATGTGACGTATCATCACGGCTTAGTTAATTTAGTTTGGGCAAAAACACATTTGGATAATTTCAGTTTAATATATTTCAAATCCAATATTTGTAACTTGGAGCAACAACATTAAAATCTGTAATTGTAAACATTTGAATAACCATACACAAGCTCATTTAAATTATTGCTGCACATAGTTTTTGTGTTTCCTCTATTTGACAAATATTCTTGAAAGCTACAAAATAATTTTTGAAATGTCCTTGAGATATATATAATACAATATTTTTGATAATACTGAAATGTTCTTGGTACGTATGCAAATAAACATACTAAGTGTAAACATAGCATCAAAATATATATGTTCCAGAAAAGTACTGTATTAAATTTACGTAAATAAAGCAAAAATATTTGTTCCCAACAGAAAAAGTATTATTTAGCCTACCCTGACTTTCTTTACCTGGCATTTTATTTTCTTCTTCAGTACACAGGAGAAGTATGTTAAGTTCAAAACAAATCAAATAACGCTTGCAATTGACAAACAAAACCTGAATATTTTTTCTGTAATTTGATTATATTTGTTGCCTTATTATTCACATTTACACCCCATGGACAAATTTGAAATAGAATACTTCACCCTCAGATATCTGAGAATAATGCAAATTGACAGTTTTGTTTATCTATTTTTCAAACATGTTTATGTATTCTTTCCTTTTTTAAAGACATTTTCAGAGAAATCACTAAACTAGTCTTGAATAGGTCAAATGTTTTTTACAATGAAGCACAAAGTATTATTAACCATTTTTGAATTTTTGTCTTATTTCCAATTACATAAAAAAAATTCTACATAGGGTACACAAAATTAGAACTTAAAATTTTAAAATAAAATAAGTTTCAACATATCGTACACGAAATAAAGATTTTAATTTGAAAATTGATGATAATAATAAAAAAAAATATCAATCAACACAATTAAAAAAAATCAACTTTCACATTTTAAACTTAATTAATTACAGATGTATAACAATTATAAGGAAATTAGATTCATGAACTTACAGCAATGGAATCCTGAGCAATGAAACAATTACGACCTTAAAATTTAGTTGTTATTTCTCACTATTTGAAGTGTCGGAACACAAACACCATATTTTTTTTCTCGCTTGAAGAGCCAGGAGAATGTAGTTTATATTTGCGAAGATCCCGAAACGAAATTTGTGAAACTTTTTGTCTCACAAAACATATATTTTCTTCTTCCAAAGTAAGAGCACAGGAACATAATTCACATTCATGATGAAATACAGCTTTTGCATGAGTCAAAACTACTTTCATTAGGGCACAACTTCTCACATTTTATATTTTCTTCTTGCAGGATAAGAGCACAGGAGCAAAATTCATTTTTATGATGAAGTACAACTTTTATAATGGTTAAACAATTTTTTTTCCTACTTTAACTAAGCACAACTTTTCACACTTTTTACTGGAGCGAGGAGAAAAAAAAGAAAGTCGAAACAATCGATTAAGCAATTCCATCCTCGAATTCGAATTTAGGTTAGGAATTTAGTAAGAATTTGAAATTTATGCTTGGAGTGCAATTATGGGGAAAAAACTTGGTAGCTTTTGTAACATCTTATCGATATTATAATTAATGTTGGCTCTGATGAATAAATTATTAGTTTATTATAATTAATGTTGGCTCTGATGAATAAATTATTAGTTAATTTTAGTTCATGTTGACAATAATTGAATGATTCTAGAGCATTTTTACCAATTAATATTGTCCAAGCCATAACGAAAGAACCGTCCGTGTCGGCGTGGCTCTCACAATTAGAGAAAAGAGAAGAAAGAGCTTCGAAAGCGAGCAAACAGTAAGATAGGAGAGATGGAAACGGTAAATACCTGAAAAATTTTGTTTAGTCGACAAATAAAAGAAGATTCGTGATGTGGTATTAGTACGCACTACTTGAAAGAGGAATTCAGTAATTTTAAAAGTGTAAGAAAAGGTTTTGCTTTAGGAAATTGAAATAAAAAGAAAGCTGACATATTTATTTATTACACTCACACATATTTATCATAGCAAAAACTTGTATTTAAAAAACTTGTTACTTGTAAAAATTTAAAATATGTTTTATAGATAGGTAAATATAAAAATGGTATATACAATGTATTTACTCAAGAAGGGCATGATGTTGCATATTGAAGTTCAGACGGCAATCTGCCCCTCGTTCTCTGTAGTAAGAAAGGCTACGAACTCTGGACATCAGCAAATAGAATTACAGTAACCACATTCCAAGGTTCTTGCTCACGACATTTTTCGGGGAAAAGGCTGTTGTCATAGTTCTTTAAATAATATTAGATAAGTTTTCAATAGGAAAAAAGATTATTCTTTAAATTTATATTACACACACGTGCGCACGCGCGCGCACACACACACACATATATAATGTGCGAAACTTAAGGAAATGTTTGACTCTGCTGTAATTTCGAAAAAAAATCAACTGGATCACTTGAAATTCGCACTAGAGTCACGAAGTACCACTTAAAAATTGATGAAAGCATAGTCACACACACGCACAAACAAAATAATAATAATAATTAAAATAAATAATTTTGAGCATTCATTACGGAACAAAGGAGAAAACGGCTTTATTGACAGAATGGTGACAGTAAAAAACATTGTCTGGCCACGAGGAAAAGCAACAAACCAAAGTTCTTTAGTAAGGAATATGACCTCTCCTAACTCTACAATGGATATATATATAAAAACTTTTGAATACTTGTAAAGTATTGTGTAACATAAGCTTATGTTTACCGTTTACTTCATAAAATAGATTAAGCGAAAGATCTGAAAGTGTTATTCGTTTTAGCCAATCGTAAAAAAAAAAAAAAACACGTAACCGATTCTTGCTTAAAGATTCAAAACATGAATGTTTTAGCTTTTCTTAATTTTAATATAAGAATTGATAGAGTTTTATGCATATATTTATGTTTTTTGTAGCATATATTATACTATGCAAAGTAAAATAAAAATAAAATTTGTTTATTTTTTATTACTTTCCCTATTCATTATATATAAAAATGACCTCTTTCAAAGTTATTTTATTTAGCGCTTTGTCATCCAGGAATGCTAAAAGATGTCAAATTCATGTTCTGTATCAAAATTCTTCATCTTTAAACATAAAAATGTTAAATTTCTGAAAATTATCGGAGTTTACCACGTGGCGGAGTTTACGATGTATTCATTTTTTCGTATTTTCTTATTTTTTTCGTTATTTCTTATTATTTCCATCTTAAAAAGAAATGAGAGCTCCCTTGAAAAAGAAAATAAGTTGCGAAACAAAACACACTACAAATACGATTCATAAGGGGCGGGGATATGAACAGCTCAGGAAAGAAACGTTTGCTACCAACCAATGATTGACGATTGCGAAAGGGGACGACGACAAGTCCATTGAAATCTTAGGAGCAAATCCGGTGGAAGGAATCTTTTCATTATGCGTCAATGCTCATTCTCAAGCGCTCAGATCAAAGAGGCAGGTAAAATGCCGACGAGAGTGGATTTGGATGTCCGCAAAAGGAACGAGGAAGAAGTTGAAAGCCTTTGACAAAAGGCTAATCCTTTCCTTTCTTTTGACTGTTATGCCTTTTGACCGCTCTCGAAAAATTAGATTGTGGCTACCTGTGGTGTTGTCAAGCTACATGTGTGGTAATATTGAAAAAAGGTTTAACAATCAACCGTGTTTTTGTTTGAAATTTTAAGTTCAGAATTTTTATTATTATTTATATCTTTTATTCCCTCTTAAAAGAAAACAACAAATGTTAGATTTGATCCATAATTTTACCGAATATGAAGCAAATTTCGGAATATAAAGCTTTTCTTTCTATTTCAATACATATACTTCATTTCCCTCATTAAAATCTCAGTATTCTTTTACGAAATGCCTTTATCGTCATTTGTTAATAAGTTACATCCAAAAATGCAAAAGCACAGGATTTTTTTTATCATTATTATTCAAGTGATGTAGGTTATTATTTCAAACAAGAACACTCGAATTCGGCTTAACAAGCATCTGAAAAATAACTTTAAAAACAAAAATCATTGGAAATCTTCTTTAAAATAAGTCATTTAAGTAAGTAATTACCTTTTGCTTAAAATAATTTTACGTAATATTTTGAACCTAATTTTATTTACCAAAATCTTAAAATTGAATATCCGGAGGGAAAATGAAACTCCCGAGTATAAAATATACGATGCATGACTGAAGGAATTCCTGTCAGATTTTAAACATAAAACATAATATAATAACGTCGAAACATGAAAAAAATAGATTATAACCTTTACTGCTCTATAACCCTATGAAACCAAACAATCAATCAAACAACATTAAGTAAATCCTTTTACTAACTCGATATGATATTTAGTTTTTCATTTCTTAAACGGAACTGTATATAATGAAAATATTATTGATCCAGGATTGTTCAGAATTTTTAAGCGTTTATATTATCATTAGATATGCAAAAAGTAACTAATAAAATCTGAGCTGAAAAATACTCGACACTGTCAATACCAGCAAGCAAACATATAAAATAACAAGCCGTATGACTCAGTTCAATGTAATTTTCTAATAGGTTTCCGTTGGTAGTTACGAAGCAAAATTTGAGAGGCGAGAGATACAATGAACAAAATCGAATATTCAGTGACTGATTACAATGTAGTAAAGCAAGATAATAAAAATAAAAGGTGAGCTTTAGATGTGCATTTACTGACTATTACAGATCTGTTATAAAATTCAATGGTATCTTTCGTAAATTTTATCGACCGGGAAATCTTTTTTGTTTTAATTATAAGTTTCAAAGAGGAAAGAGAAATATTTTTATAATCGAAGTCATGGCAATCATTCCCCCCCCCCCGTTTTGGCATGTTCGCCCCTACATAGCATGTTAGAATGAAAAAAAAATCTTACATATTTTTGAAGGTCACTTGAGACAATAGTACCTCACATTTACTCTAAATAAATGTTTCATTTGACCTTAATTTTTTTCATTATCTGGGTTTCAGTTTGGATTTGAATCAATAAAGTTTTTTTTTCTTTTTTAAAAAGAAAAAAAATTTCTTTAATAAGACTTTCTTCAAATCCATTCAATTCTTAAACATAAATTTTATTTTCAAAGCAAAACTTTTTTTAAACAGATTGTTACTTTTTTACATATTTTTAACAGATTGTTTTCTAGCAAATTGTTACAAGGTTTATGTAAATGATCTACGAATTAACATGCTTCTTGGTAAAAATACAGTATTTCAAAAACAAATAACATTCTTTCCTAGCGGTTCATGGAAGGAGTTATTTTAGTCAAGTCCTAATTCTACGATAGAATCTCGAGAGGAATAATGTAAGCTGCTGTCCATTAAACTGACATGTCCCTTAAGAATTCATTCGAGGTGGAATGGAAGCTACGAGAGCAATTTGACCATGATCAATTGGCTGCTGAGGCTCATAGCCACCAGAGTAACATTTATTCAAAACCTATCAACCTATTGATAATGATTAAATAAGAAATTTCCGAAAATTCAACGTTAAGAGGATTTGGCACTTTGAAAAGGTCGTAAAAATAAGTATTTAAATTTTTTTATTTTTTATTTAGCAATATTCTTTGAATTAATACCTTTGATGCTTTACATTAGTATGTACCATGCCTATCAGGCGGAAGAAGTAAAATTGAAAAATGTAACCAAACATATTTTGGAATTTGACCATACTCCTTTTTTTAGAATTGTTAATAATATAACCTTTTTTTTTTTTTTTTACCAACACCTTTTGGATACTAATCTTGTTTTGGATAATCCACATTTATGATAACTTTAATCATAAGTGTGGCGTTTTTTACTATTTTTTAGTGACTATAACTTCACGAGCGATTTATTGTTATCTCGCGTGTGCATATATACGATTTAAATTAAGATCGTTAATAGTAAGCATTTCATAATTTATACAAAATTATATCTTTTATATATTATTATAAAATTATATTTATTATATCGTATAAAATTATATACATTATATGTTATTATAAAATTACATCGTTTTGATATTATCGAAGAAATTTTTTTTAATTAGTTTTATTTATTATTGCATTTTTCATTCTTTTCCTTCTTTTAGTTAGGTGCAATTAATGTAATACGAAAAAAGTAATCAATTGTTAAAAATTTCTACAGAAAATATACGAAAAGGCAATTACTTCAAATAAATATATTTAACTTATGTTTTAAAACGACATTTTAAGTTCATTGAAAAACACGTAACGACTATTTTTTCATAGTTATTAATATTAAAATGTTTTTTCTTTTTCAGTTTGTGTATTTTTAACACATCAATGCAATTAAAATACTCCTGCATCCACAAATATTTACCGATCTCTTCCATTTTTTCTCGGTCTTATATACAATATATCTAACAAAATTAAGTATTCATTCCGCAATAAAATGAATAGATTTTTTAAAAAAAAAATAACTTTTAATATATAGGATAGCCTGATTATGTCGAATTTTAGTATACATATGAACATTTTTTTTCTCTCTTAAATTAATTGTAAACTAGATGCCTAAAGTTATTCAAAATATTCTAGATAATATTAGAAGAAAAGAATTTGTATTAAAATACTAATAAAAAATTTCTGGAGCAGAAGAGTTTTGAAATTTTCCAAAAATAAATAAAAATAAAAACAAAAATAAATAGGTTAAAGAAAATTGAATTTCTAAAATTGTATTATTTATGCATCCAAATTTTCAACTGAAATTGTTTTCTTGAATATAAACACTATACGACATAATAAAACCTTTTTTAAATGCGTAAATAAAAAAAAGAATAGTCCTAAGTTTGTGCCGAATGCTCTTAAATGAACACTATAAAAGCTCCAACGTGAAATTAAAACTACAGGCAACCTCACTATGCTAAAGAATACAGTGGTATGTGTTTCAAAGTCGGTAAACCACAGGGGGCGCTGATCCGCAGTTCTCATGGAGCAAGCGGAGGACGCCTATTGTACCTGACTAGAAATTTAATCCCTTCTCGACAATGGGTCATGATAATCTCTTTCCCTTCCCCCTTCTCCTCGAAGATTAAACGATTCATAAAAGCTTTCCCGAACGAATTATAGCCTGGAAGACCCTTGCATTGGCTTTTAATAACAAGCCTTCTTGATTCACGCGTTTGTGTACGGGATTTAGTGACAGGAAATATCGTCCCCCGACACAAAAAAGTCCCAGCTTTTTTTAGAATTCACTTCTTGATCGGGACAGGAGGCCCTCGGGGTTTATTTTCTTTATAACTTTTTGAATCCGACTTATCTATGTTTTTCTACGTTATGTGGATTATTCAGAAACGGATACTAAGCTCTCGTCTGATGTTTTGACTCTGAAAGAATTCTATCTAGTCATCTTGTAGAACTGAATCATTAATTGTTGCCTTTTCAGATTAAGCGCATCCTGAAAATACGTTTTTTGCAAGTACGAAACTCTACTGCTTATTCTATTGATTATTAAATGGAGTTCATTTCTGGTTATTAAGTAGACTTCTCTCTCTCTCTCTCTCTCTCTCTCTCTCTCTCTATATATATATATATATATATATATATATATAAAAAAATATATAAAAAAAAAAAAAAAAAAATTCGAATTATAATAATTTAGATATACATAAATGCACATATAGAATATTTTTCTTCATCTTACTAAAACAAAATTATGTGTAGTTTATATTTTTAGGGATAAAGAAGACTTAAAAGTTAAACTGTGAAATAAATTTATTTCAAGGAATGTGCAGATTTGTACCTAATTTACAGATGTGCTAAAAATGTGAGAAAATTTTAATGCCTGTATACAAAAAAACGTAATGAAATTTTTATTTATTTTTGGACAAAGTAGTTCCTAATGTGTTTTCAACATAATATTTTACTGAAGCGTTTTCAACGTAATATTCACTTTTACTCAGAGAGGCAAAAATTTCAATAAGAACGAATCTCAAGTTATGTCAAGTTATGTTTGGAATGCTTCCACTACTTGTTTTCTTAATGATTTTTTAAATAATTCATTTTCGTTGTGATCATCATCTTTGGGTTTATGTTGATCAGAAGAGTCATCCATATGTCAAAATCGGTGGAATAAATATGTTCTCAATAAAGTTCTGATCAATAGCAAATATTGCTTGAATTCGAAAATTATTCGATATACAGAAGCTCTAAATATCGAGATTCGAATATAAATACATATATATTCGAACCTTTATATTTCAAACTTCTATGTATCGAACAGTTCTATATATCAATCTTTTTTCATGAACCTTAAAATATAAAATGTGTGTTGTATGACTAATGTTGTCGCGAAGGGGGGATAACCCTTCCTCTCCATAAGGATTTCTTTACACTGAAATTTCAAAACTGAGACTTTTTTGCGCTGAATTTTTTTTTTCAGAAAAAACTAATATTCGAACACATAAACCGTACAACACATAAACATTCTTTTTACCATAAACGTTTACCATTACCATTGTTAAAATAAACATTAAAATTTGAAATTAATTTTGATATATGAGTTGAAGTGGGACCAACCTCCTTCCCTAAAAAATTCCCCTGCCTACGACGGTAAAATATTTCCATGGATTTCTTTCATAAGAAGAAATGTTAATTAAATAAGAGGAAAAAAACTGTCTTATCGGTTCATACAGCAGTGGAAATTCACGAAAGACCGGAAGTTACTCGTACTTATCGAATATAACACTTTTTGGAGAGTAACATAAGTTATTCTTAGCTGCTCTTAAAATTATTCCAATACCTTTACTAAATTGGAGCTAGATTTATATTTTAAATAAAATTCTGCTTCAGATTTCTTGTCGTGAGATAGTCATGGCAAAGTTTAATGGCGCAAGAGTCAGATGTTGTCATGCTGTGCCAAGTAAGGTGTAACTGTGATCTAGAAATTTGAAAGAAGAGGAAAGAAAGTTAAAAATGATTGACAAGAAGGAGGGTCGGAAACAGAGAAGGTATCATTGCTTACATCACTCTTGCTTATCACAAACAGTAAACATCATGAGAAAAAAAAAAAAATCACTATAGTACATCGGGGTCATAATTTCCGTACCTACCTAAAGAAGACAAGCCCTGAGAGCTTTCTTATAGTGAACATGGCTCCTAAATAGAAATTGATATGTGTAGTGACGAAGTTCAGCCTCAAACGTCTTTCTACATCTCATCAGATTCATCTACAATGGATACTTTCCCATGTTGGCGTTGAGGATAATGAAATTGCGGACACTCTGTCTAAGGCCGAAGCTAGTGAGGCCTGTGCGCCTACTGCACCTTTTACCTACCTTGAAATTTTCTCGAGAGCTAAGAATCAAAACACAGCAACTTGGCTTGTTCCACCTGTTCACCCCTGGTGTAGGAGTTGTCGTCTGGAGAGGAGATCTCTGACTCTTGATTGCAGTTGGCAGGATCAGACAACTCTGACTCGCTCTCTCAGAGGACATCTTAGAACTATGAAATATTCTGAGGGTTCTGAGCATTTTTAAACCTGCACTAAATGCTTTTCGGAAGAGGCTTCATCTGAACACATCCTTACTTGTCTGAGCCTCTCTAGGCATGACATTATAGAGAATCTTATGTTGGTCTTGGACTTCTTCAGGGTGTACTGATTAATGGATTTGATATAGCTCTGCTATTCTCGAGGATGTGCAACAACAACAACAACGAAGTTCAGCTTAATAAAAGACTCAGGTAGGGGATGAAAATTAACGGCGAGGCAAATAAGTATGAAACTTTGACAAGTAAAGCATGAACAATTTTGTAAAATCGGGATTCAATAATTGAAACCCTTGAAAATATTGAGGGAGATCGAAAGCGACTTAAACCCTTAAAATTTTGTAAACAATATACATATATGTACTTTTGTTAAAATACGTTTTATAGTTCAATGCGTTAAGTATTCTTTAATCTTAAAAATAAACTACACTTCATTCTCTTTAGTAAGAAAACGATGAAAAAATTTTAATTTTCATTTTTAGGCATTGAAATTATTGAAAAACGAGTTTTTTTATTGCAATCTTTAAGTTTCATAAATAGAAAGAGTCAACTCTCTCTCTCTCTCTCTGTATATATATATATATATATATATGCGTGTAAGCTTATTGTAACAAAAATTTTGAAGATCAACATCCACAGGCCCCATTACATGTTCCGTAAATGGGATCAGACATCTCAGTTTGTTGTCAAGATTTTGATTCCAGAGTTGCAACAGCGAGGCAGCCTGCAAAATACCGTTTTTATGCAAGACGGTGAACCATCTCATACCACTTGCTCAGTTAAAATTTTCTTGAAGAGTAATTTTACGCAAGACCGTGTGATAAGTCCTTATTTTCAAACAATTCGGCCCCTAGGATCGCCTGACCTTACTCCATGCAATTTTTGATTTTGAGGTTTTTGAAAGACTCTGTGTTGAAAGACAGATATCAAACAATCTCTGATCTGAAAGAAAGTATTACGCTTCTCATCCACTCCATCATACAGGACCTTTTACAATGTACAGTAGAAAAAAAATGGTTTTCAGAATAGTATGCGTGATTGAAAATAATGGAGGTTTCCTTGAGCATGCGTAATGTCGTTTTTGTGTATTTGTTGCTACAGAGCGATATATATATATTTGTTTGTTGACACAGATTGGCATCATCACCTGGCATTATCTCTTCCCCCCCCCTGTATTGTTTGAAGTCATAGACCTGGCTCTAGAGTTTTCTGAAGTACCGAATTTTGATTTTAACAACATTGAAAACACCTTCCTTGATTTGTTGAACAAGAAATCAAGAAAAATGGCCATAGGTATGGCACAGCACCACCTATTGATAAAAATTGAGCTAATTTTTTTTTTCTTTTCCTTTTTCTGTTTTTTTCACAGAGTGTATCGTTCGCATTATATGCTAGTGAAATTTTGTTTCATTGGGAGCCATAAAACCAACTTTAGAGCTTTTCAATTGGTTAGCTTTAATTATAACGATCCTGTATATTTTTATGAATGTAATTGTTTTAGAAAATAATAATTTCATGTTATTTAGATATATTAATGATCTTATAATTTTTCAAATTAATCTCAACCCAGAAGTTAAACCAGATTTATTTTTTATCCTCCTTACTTAAATTTGATTAAAACTAACCATTTCTCGAATGATACAGATTTTTTGGATGCTTATTTAAAAATTGAGAATTATATGATTATTATTAACCTTTATGACAAGAGAGATCATTATTGTTTCCCTGTTAATAAAGCTAATTTCTTTTATAGCAATTTAAATTTAAATATTAAGAGAAATATTTAACATAATTTTTTTACTTAAAACTGTCAAATTAGTTAATATGCCTTTGAATATTCATAATAATATAAATAATTTCATTTTTACTTGCGCTAATAGCTGATTATCCAATTAATTTTTTGGGGAAACTTAAAATATAAAAACCATAAAATTGGTTGATTATAGTTTTTTGAGGGGGGCTGTTGTTTTTGATAATTTTTCTATTAAAGATTTTCTTTTACTGATTAAATGTTATTTTCAATTCTTTTTTCTAATTATATTTTATTTTTTTGGTTTATTATTTCATTTTTATTTTTACTGAATTTTTAAAATTTTACTAGGTAAAATTAATGAATAAATTAATTAATTTTAATTTTTATTTTTTAATTTATTTAATTTTAGTCTAATTTTAACCTTCTATTTAAAATGATTTGTCTAAAGTTTCATCTTTTTTGATTTTAATCTATGAAATATTTGGTGGAAGACGATGTTTCATTTTGATTTGATGGATTTATTTTCACTTTAGTTATTGTATTTTTTTAGATTTGTTTTTTTAAAATATTGATTTGTAAGTTTTATTTGTAATTTTCTGCTTCAATAGTTCTGGTATACAGTTGACTTGATTTTCGGTTGGTTTCTAGAGTTTAGCTTGGTATTTCTTGGCAACATTTAAAATATTCTAATATAGAAAAAAAATAGAGTTAGCATTTGGTTGTACAAATTATTCTTCTTCAATGGGAAGATGGTATTGTGTTATGCTTCCAAGCCGATTTTTGACTCATTTTTATGTTTTTCTCAAATATTTTTGCCACTTGTTCTAAAAGATGACCAAGAATATTAAACATGAGTAAATTTTTTCATGATATATTTAGTTTCTGTAACGTAATTTTCTAAATTTGTTTCATAATATTAATGTAAGTAGAGTGTTATATTTAGAAAAGCATCTCTGAGTTTTTTTAATTATAGATTTTTCGTCTTTGTGTGTTTTCATTTTAATTATTTTGAATTTTAGTTTTCACAATTTTTCACTGTATTTCTTTGGTATTATAACCTTTAATTGTATATTTGTTAGGGAGGATAAGTGTTAGCCTTATAATTAGAATAACCTAGCATAACAATCTGGAAGCCTGTTTCAGCATTCAATATATTATTCTCAATTTTTTGTCTTTCAAAAAATTCTAGGTTTTTTAACATTATTAATTTTTTTTCGAACCAGTTTTTTTACTTTCTTGAATTATGAATATATATATATATATATATATTGAGAGACATATATATATATATATATATATATATATATATATACATATATATATATATATAAGATATTGAAAATTTATGAAAGAATAGTTTTGAAAATATTTGTTATCAAAATCCAGAAAGAAAATGTAACAAATGAAAGAAAAATAATGACATGAACCCAGCAAGTCAAAAAAAGCAATATCGGGCTGAGGACCAATTGCTAAGCTAAACCTAGTTTAATGGTACCCAACCCTTCCCCTTTGGTGACTTGGTAGGCTGAATTAGGAGATCCAAAATTGCAAAAGAGTTCATGATTAAAAAAAAGATGCAAACAAATTCAAAGGATAAAATCTACAAAAAATAAATATAGTGATACCAATATATTACATATTGAGTTAGTTATTAAGATATACATATATATACATATATAGTTAGTTAAGAAGTTATATATATATATATAGAGAGAGAGAGAGAGAGAGAGGTAGAGAGAAAATAATGTTATATATATATATATAAACATTGTTGCTATATAGGACAAGTTATATATATATATATATACATATATATATATATATATATATATATGTAACAATATTTACTAACATATTTTACACGTTTTATTGTTACAAATGTTTGTACCAGTTTAACTATGTTTTAGACTTGCCAAAGTACATATGAGAAAATATTAAATTACCGTGTTTAAGACTTATCCCGAATTTAATGATATTTTTCTAATAATCTTTAAGAACTGCAGAAGTAAATTCTTTTAAATTAAAAATCTCTTTTCCAGAATTTATTATGAACATGATTTTTGAGACAATTTTATTTTAGGTATTTATTTGAAGAAAACCATTGCTTCCAAATATTTCATGTTTGTGTTAAGGATACCTATGTATCCAGTGAACCAAAAAAACACTTGTTCATCTCAGTAAATTAAAAATTAAAGAATAATTTTTTATATGTAAAAAGGAGAAAAAAATTAATTCTCTTTAAATTACGAAGTTTTATATATATTTTCATGAATAAAATTTTCAATAATATCATTTTAAAAGTTATTGGTTTTTTCTAATTTTTTGTGATTTCATTTAGGCTTTACTTTTCTGGAGGAATAAAATATTTGTATACTTAAAGAGTTTTTTAAAAAAAAAAAAAAAATGGTACCTGTACATAAATATGTTTGAAAATCTTTCCATATTCATCCAAGAAGGATGGGAGGGGGGACTTTTGTTACACACAAAAAACACAATCTCACTAATAATTTTAAGTCGTATATGTCATAAAACAGTGGGAAATTTTAAATTTGCATCTTATATTTTCGTACAGTATCTTTAAAGTCCATTTTAGTATTTTAAAACTACCCTAACTTATATTGTTTTCTATTCTTTAACATCTCAAATCTGTTTCTCAAATGCTATTCTCAAATCTTATCGTTTTTTCAAAATTTATTAATTCTCTTCATCTAAAATCAATTTAATTTGTATGGGTATTAGCTAGTTTTAAATACGAAGATAATCCCACCAGCTTTATTTATGCAAAAGCTTTAAAAAAGTGAACATGTGAAACAAATATATCGAAACTATTTTCCGAATTATTTTATCTGCTTTATATCACCATCGGAAATCTGTTAAGAAAGGGAAAAACAAAAATATTACAATTTTTTTTTCTCGCACATTATAAAAAATTTTACAAATATCATTTATTGAGAATTTCAAATTAATCAGGAAATTTCGAAAATAGTTGAATGAGGGTAAAATCTTAGTTTTTTGAACAAGTTTAGCAATACGTAACTGAACGAAGCACAATGT